>JAQIWX010000016.1:0-45805 GCA_034696785.1 Lepidocyrtus cyaneus | reverse complement strand
GTGTAAAA
Source organism: Lepidocyrtus cyaneus (assembly GCA_034696785.1). Lineage (NCBI taxonomy): Eukaryota > Metazoa > Arthropoda > Collembola > Entomobryomorpha > Entomobryidae > Lepidocyrtus > Lepidocyrtus cyaneus. Next base: position 45,797 of record JAQIWX010000016.1, on the reverse strand, counting down.
ATCGGGTGGCATAATTTCCTTACGTTGGTGACAAATATGGAAAACAAGGCATGCGGAAACTATTACCCCAATAATAATATCCATTTTGAACAGACCTCTGGAAATATTATAATTACCTATTCACTTACCCATAAGTATCCACGCCATAAGGCGGAATCAGGATTTTGGTATAATATCAATGATGCGTTTTACCGACAAAATACTAGCCAAGTGAAATATATAGTGTAGTGCCATTTGATGTGGAAAGAAAATTTCAAAATCTGTAAGTGAATGCAACTTGTTTGATCTACTTCAGTCGTCTTTTGAGCTTGATGGGATTGCGATCTTCTCACCACACAGCAACGATTCAGCAACCAAAAATGCTTCTTGCATTTGACGTTACTACTCCCCACATTTACGTTGTTGGCTTCTTTGCGCTTAAAATCCCTCTATTCTCTTGTTGCTCTGCTCTCGTAGGAACGTATATGTTTCTAATGTAAAAAAAAGTCTCACCCTTTATAATTTCTCACCATGTAATTTTACAGTCAAAAGACTAACTATGTAGTTCTTCCAAGGATTTACTTAATAATAAATGGATATTTAATGCAAGTCAACTGTAACAAGTAAGCATATTTTTTATCCATCCTGAAGAACGCAACCAGGAATAAAATGGTTATGAATTTACTGATTATGATAAGTTTTATTTAATATACCTAGCCCAAGCCTGCCCCGATGTATGTTTTAATGTAGGTAAGAAATTTGAGAGACTAAATTATGTTTCTTGAATCCAATAAAGTTACGTAATAAAAGCTTAAGTTTGAAATAGGAAGTACAAGTACAGTACGGAAGTGTCTATTAAAGGACATGGAACTGAATCAAATTATGTATATACTGTATTAATTAATGTATTAATTATGATGAGTAAGAGCAGTTTAAAAAAAAATACTGCAACGCTATACAAGACGATTACCCTACCTACTTAAACGTAATCCTAAATCAGGATAAGAAACGTGGTTACGTAGCATATACCAAAATTCTAAATAAGTGTATTCAATATTAAAGGGAAATGCGGAAGAAAAAATGCATATCCTCTCCTCCACTCCAAACATGCAATAAGAAATCAAAAATATCGTCACCTCCGAATCAATCATTAAGCCAAGCTGGTCCAGGATATTACGAGCCTACATTGAAGGAAAAAGGCCAACCCGTTCTTAAAAAGTTCAAAGGATTATCAATGGTTCAGATCATTAAATATTTTTAAAGTTGCACTAAATTCTACATAAACATATATTCAGATCTTTTTTTTTGTATTCATTCTCAGATTCAAAAAAGTACAGCGCAGCATTAGCAAAATATAGCTAATTACATATCTTGTTGGTTTGATGGGTTCATGTACATTTAATTAGTTCATGGATCATGGTTCATATGGATATGTACCTACATGTATATTTCCTTAATTGTCCTCGAAATGAAAGTGGCATCGTCTGAGATTAAGAAAAGTTATAAATAAATTTAGGACTCTTCCTTCATCGTACTATCACTTGTCATTTTCATCTCCTCCAATTCCTTAAGACAATTTCTGTTCTAGTTCGCTGACAGTACATTGTGAATCAATTGATTTTGTGATTAGATTTTGGGGAAAACTATGACGTGGTTTAGACCCTCCCTGGATGGGGCAATGCTCAAACAGATTTGCATATTGTTTTTGATATCTGGCTGGACTTGTGAGTCGGTGACGGGTGAGAACAATTAATTTTTTTACTTCACTTATTTATTCTAGGACAGTAAGCTAAAATTCGTATAAATTACATTAATATACTTAAATTCAAGAATTATTTCAAGACTTAAATTGTCATTTGATAAACATCCATTTATAATGTTTCATTATCTGGTTTTCAGAAGGTCGATACCGTTGCACCCTCAAGAATTTCATAAGACTTGGGAACAGTTGCTATTTCCTCTCTGCAGAGATCGCTAGCTGGCAAGAGGCACATTTCCGGTGTCGGGATAAAGGAGCCCAGCTCGCTGTCTTGGCTTCGCAGTATGAGGACTCTACTCTGAGGAGCTATTTGGAACGACCTGAGTTCGGTATAAAGAAAGAGATAAAAAAAAGACTTTTAGATTTAACCAAACTAGACATGCTCATGTCTATCCTATAAAGCTCATGCAAGTTAAAATTAATCATAGACAAAGCACATATATCACGTATATGTGCTTTGTCTATGAAAATTAATTAGATATCAATCAATAAATTATGTCGTTCTTGACTTAATTTTTTTAAACGCACCTTTGCTTTAGCACAACTGGGAAGATGGATTGGAGGGATGTGGGCCAACAAATGGATTTGGGCTGCCCAAGGAACCGAAATAGAAAATGAGAAATCATTTGCCTCCCCTTCAGCATTCAACTTGGAAGATAAGGATCAGTGGATTTGCCTCTACATGGATCCAAATAGCCGGTAGCCCATTCATAATACGCTAAAAAAACCGTAAATTGTTAATCAATTTTTACAGGTACACTTATCTTATTTTCCTTATATCATTACTGAAGCTATCACTGGAACGGGGAGAACTGCATGCGCCAACTCCACTACATTTGCGAAGCCCCTTTGGCAAAAGCCAGCAATAACTATACCGTCGATGAAACTGAAGATGACTCCTCAGCTTCCACAGCTTCCCCCATGATCCCTAGCTCTGGTTTCTCCTCATCCTCCTCCGAGAACAAATACACCATCAATCCAGCTACGGAGGATACATCCTCATCTTTCACTACCACTGGCGGAAATGATTACGCTGAGGTAGAAGATGCTGCTCAATCTCCCTCCCACGAAGATGATGAGGGCAGTACGTCCCCAGCACCGTCAGAAAACAACAAACATTTTGAATGACTTCAGAATTTTCTAGTAACCAGTAATTTACATTTAATATTACATTTAGCACAGTTTATCATTTTTATCAATCATTTTTATATTCATGCGAATTCAGTTTTACTATAAAAAAAACTCATTTTGTATCACCTTACCCCCCAAAAGCCCCAGCAATAAGTTGAAGCTAATTCTCATGTGTCTGACATTCATTGTGCCAAAATCCATATCAACTTTGTAGTCATTTATGTGGAATAAATAAACAACACGGAACTTGATTCCAATTGAATGAAAGCTATTTATTTGCATGGTTATTTTTTCACACAGCGACTTTTCATGCGGGGGATCAAACAAGCTCCCGCCTCATCCTCGTTTCTCTACTTTTCTTCGTCCTTTCTGCACAGTTACGCTTACGCTACGCATGGATGTAACATCAACCCCTCCTCCTTCCCTTTGTTCTTAGTTCCCACAAGCTAATAGCCGTTCCTCCACCTTTTTCGCACAAGCCAAGTAAAACAGCTTCGGGAATGGAAGCCCCAACAAGCCCACACTTGCCAAGCACTGACAATAGCTTGCATAACTGATTGACACCTACCAGCACTATACACATAAATACTTTCAAGCCATGCCTGTTGCTTCCAGCGTCTGTCTGCGTAGCCTTGTAAGAATCAGAAAATAGTTGTTGGTCCGTTGCCTTGCATTACTGTCTGCTGAGATTGGAGGTAACTGGCAAATACCTAGTCACGTGGAAAAGGTAACGAACGGTGCAAGGCACATTTCTTGGAGACAATCCGAATTCCGACATGACATGACTGTTGCATTGAATCTGCCACTATTCTCCCCTGCCCTGTCCCTGTCCAATCAACAAATGACATGGATGCAATGATTTTAGAAACTACAGAAAGGAATATTATGCATATGTGTCCTCATTCAATATCAGTAGCTCCATAGACTGGATGGGTGGGTAGACTTGAATCATATTTTTCCAATTTGGCCAAATATTTTTTTGCAAACAAGGAGTTTTTGACTTTCTATGTCTAAAAACATCATTTAACAGTGTGACCAGTGGAGTTCCGTTAACTTTTCAGTTTTTTAGGTAGGTAATCGTTTTTTTAAGCATCCACATAAAAATATATATAAAGGAAGTGATGATGTGAATTAAATGTTTGTACTGCAGTGGCTTCCTTCCCACCCACTTTACTGAAAATCTAAATCTATTATGTACTTTTATTCATTTTATCCTAATATATATAGAAATCTTTTCCAACAAGTGCTGACTGATTCCCAAGACTGTCCAGCAGTTCAGTTGGGAGGGTGGTTATTCAGTGGACCTTCTGTTATTTTGTGCTGAGGTCCTTATTATAATACATTCATATAAGTTTTATTGTTCCTGTGTGATATTACGGGTAATATAGTATATATACATTAATTAATTTGATTCTAATTTTTACTGAAAGTATTAAGTGTAGTTTTTCAATATTTTCTGCGTAAATTATACAAATATGCGTTGTCAGCATTTTAATTTTGATCATTTTTGCTTTCTTCCCTTCATATATTTTCAAGCTCATTGACGCCATGAGTGTCACTCCACGTCCACGGCTAACAATGCTCACAACGCCATTCTACTGCAGCAAGCAGGGAGAGCGGTTGCACATGGAGGATACTTATACTGTTTATCACGCTCATGAATTCATAGCAGACTGGTGGGTCAATGGAACAAGGGAAGCAGAAGAACAACAACTGGATTTTGTAAGCGGACAGGAAGACGCAACGGTGTATCACTATTACGCGGTCTTTGATGGCCATGGAGGGAAGGAGGCGGCGGAGTACGCAAGAGATAACCTACTAGACCACATTCGGTCGCAGGATGGCTTTTTGTCCGATGATGATGATGAGGTTTTGGAGGCGATTAGGAATGGCTTCCTTGAATGCCATAGTGATATGTGGAATGAACGAGGTAGCTTGTAAACCAGCATCGTTTTTAAATTCCAATCGTAAATTCATCTACCTGTATATTTTTCTAAATCAATATCACGATGTATGATTATATGTATGATTTTTAAAGGTCTCTGGGGCAGAGAAAACGCTGGCACAACCGCCAGTGTGGCATTCATAATCAGAGACAAAGTGTTCATTGGACATGTTGGGGATTCCGGAATCGTGTTGGGATTTCAGAACCCAGATGCAGAGTCTTGGCAGGCTAGAAAGTTGACCAAAGACCATAAGCCTGAGGATCCGGAGGAACTGGCAAGGATTCGTGGGTGAGTTAATTGTACTCGTAAAAAATACCTAAACATGTTTAAGTGTTTTAAACATTTAACTCAAAATGTTTGATAAACGTTGTGATTTTTCCCCATGGTATAGACTTGGAGGAGAGGTCAGAAGACTAAGGGGGGACGTCCCCCGAGTTGTTTGGAAGCACTTACCCAGCAGACATGAAGGACGCGTGACGGAGAATAGTTTTGTTAGAACGCCGTTCTTGAACATGTCACGAGCTTTGGGTGAGTTGAATAAAAACCTACCAGGCAGGAAGTCTGGACACGAGTTTTTATCAATTTATAACTGTTTGTCCGTTTGTTAATATTTTTCCCTCTTTTGATATATTTTTATTAGGTGATTTTTGGAGCTACGTCGGTGAGGCGGATGACTTTCTGGTATCCCCTGAGCCACAATTGAGGGTCATCAAATTGGATGCCTCCTTAAGATGCCTCATACTTGCGACTGATGGCTTTTGGAACGTTGTTGATCCTCAGGAAGCTGTGGACCTTGTTGATGATGTTCAAGAGGAAAACCAACGTCGGCCTTATAACCGCTGGAAATGTCCGTCGGAGGCACTGGTTACCGAAGCTTTAGACAAGTAGCTATATATACTAAACTGGTTCTTCAAATCATGTACACGGTACACATCCCTGTTGATTGGTTTGTTGGGCATTTATTTAAAATTATTTATTCATTCCTTTTGAAAACAGTTGGGACGAAGCAGACGTCAGGGCCGACAATACAACAGTTGTAACAGTCTGCTTTGACCTGGTCCTAGAGGAGGAATAGGTGGTTATCACTCATAGCCACCCTGCTCGATCCATCCCATCCCGATTTACAAAACATCCAATCAAAATAAAGCCATTATTACATAACAAGGCGGCGGGGAAGACATTACAAGACGGTGGGGAGTGGGATCAATCCATTTATATATTTGCTAGTACATACTTCCTACAACACATTGGAACATGTTATGCTGTTATTATTTTGCTTTCAGGAAAAAATTTACAAACAATTTAAACATGTTTGGGAGAAACATTTTGGGAAAATATAAATAAAAATAAAATCCACAAAACTTTGTTTTTCATTTTTGCCTGGCATCTTTTTTACGCACTGATGAATGACGACGACATGATACATTATAGGAATTGGTTGGAGACCTAAGAAGATCAAGACCCTCTCCAGTCAATTTTTTTTTACAAAACCTTCTTTCTTCCTCCACGAAATAAAATTCGCATCCGCTTTGAGATGTGTGATCTGATGGATAACATGATTTTGTTAGGTACATTTTTCATACCAATATCGGCACTCGTTTTTACATCAACATTGTCACTGACATTATAAGTAATCATGACTGATACGCCAGTTTAGTAAACATCTTCAAAAAAGAAATTACTTCCAACTTTCCAAGCAAAAAAAAAACAATAAAATTCGTGTAAAAAAAAATTCCTTCCCATTCTTATTTTTACTACGCTTCGTTCATGCATGATCTTGGAGTGAGAAATGTTTTCACGTGTAAAGGTCACTCACATGTCAGCAGCCATCACATCACATCATCATTATTATAATAACCAAAAAAAAGCCCACTTCGTCATCATCCATCATCTATTGCGGACGAAGTCAAAGTCGAACACGCTAATTATATTTTATCATCAGCTTCATATACCATAGCTGGGTCAGTAATTCGGGAGTAGTAAAACATTAAGGAAGGAAGAAAGACGCTTGTTTAGAGCTACCTTTTTTTAATTTGTATAAAATGCTTAGGTAGTAGATAGGTACATTTGTATTTGTGTCTCATGTGAAGCTCTAGCTGCATAAATTGTTTTTTTTATTGTCCACCAGCGACAGAGTGACAGCGACCCTCGCATAAAAAAATAATGCATCCGTTTCGTCCACTCAGCAGAAATAAATATATACTATTTTATTTTATTGTTATAGAGCAATTACTTAGCAATATAGGATGCTATTTAGCTTTTGGGACTTTTTAAGCCCTGTCGTCGCCATATCCATATCTGGATCATGATCATTGTATGGGAAATAGTATGCCAGTAACTCTCTGCCTACTTAATATTGCAAATTAGCCATAATCGTGCTATTGACATGTTTGGTGTGCGATGCGAAGCTTCCAAAAAAAAAAAGAAAGATGTGTAATTAAACACGTTCGGTCATAACAGAACAGAGCAACAAGGCAACGGCCCGTATAATTTTATTGTTGTCATATACATTCATACATGAGCATGCCATGAAAGTGTTGATTTGATGTCTTCATAATGAAATGGGAGGAGGATGAGGAAGCAAAAAGGAACGAATTTTTTCTGGGAGATGAGAAGCATTATTATCCTGACAATCAGAGCTGATCGGATGCTGTTGCGCAATCAGGGAAAGAGAGAGAGAGACAGAGATCCAAATCTTTTCTAGCAGGGCACTACTCTTTTCTGTATTCTGTAGTTTGTCAGGGAAAAGGGAAGAAGGAAAAACTTCCCATAAGTAAAAGTGAGGACCGCCTTTCCAATGATTTTTGGCTAAAGCATATCCTTTTTTCTCCCTTTTTTTATGAAATGAGCATATTATTGCACATGAGCATGAACCTAAAGAGAGCTTTACCGACGTCGGTGAGGAGTCAGTCGTGAGTATGGTCCCTTTGAAAAAGGTTTGGGGGAACGATGAATGGCATGCTGGGAATCCGGATTATATGTAGTTAGAGTGTGAAAAGGGAAAGGAAACGGAGACGCACAGTCATGTTTAATGTGAAGTGAGCGGAGATGTAGGGAAAAATAAGACATCAATACTTTTTTAGTCTGAAGGGAGCAGTGACTGTGGTCAGTCAAAAAAAAGGATTACAAACTTGAAGAAAAAGGTTTAAAAAATGTGAAGAAAATGGAAAGTTAAAAAAGTGGAAATTTTTGTTTTACAAAAAAAAAGAACAGTGTGTCTGTCTCGTGTCATTTTCACGGGAGTAAAATAAGCTGGGAAGTTTTGTAAGGTTTTGTAAGATTTAGGGCTAAAGGGTACTTAAAATCACCGAAGGGCTCTGTGATTGATCAACACCGAGAAGGCTGAGTTTATTCTTTTCTATCGCAGCGAAAAATTAACAAAGTTGGAAAGGAATAGAATGGATGGACTGATAACACTTTCATGTAGGGATGAGATGACTGGGGGCAAGGTGAGACGAAACAGTGCTTCGTTGCATTTCAGTGTGTCTCCGTCCCTTCGTCTTTGTTTGGGATTAAATGAGTTTTTATAGGACGTTGATACTTAATACCACTGATATTATTATCAATGAGACTGACTAAGCTGTTAGTGTAATTATAATTACAATTAACTGAAAATTAAAAGTCTTAAATTGGAACATCAAATGCAAAGAAAAGCTAAAATGTAGAGAAAACCCGTCAAGAAAAAATTACACACTGCCAGTTTACTAACTAGTGCTACGAACCGTGTTTCAAAAAGATAACGATAGTTAAGGAATATTCACTCAAATATAAATGTTTCATGGAGTGTGTCGTTCAACTCGACGAAATTGGATAGCGTTTGCGTTTGACAGTAAACCTAAAAATGACAGTGCCTACAGCCGCGGTTACTTTCTTGGGTGATGGAAGTTTTATTAAAGTGACATTGTTGAAGTGCTAACAATCTTAAGGGGAATAGGAAACATGTGGGAATAAGAACAAGAAGCTACAATGAAGAAATGGGTACTGAATTTTATAGAAATTTTTACTGAATGATTCAACTCGACTACAATGATGATATATGACTCAATCATCATCTGTTAGATTAAAGTGAAAATAGATTTGTTTGGCGAATAAAATTTATGGACAGAGATAAGGCACAGGCAAGGGAAAGTGGGAGGGTAAATATAAAGGTAAGAGTGGCTTAAGTGACGAAGAAAAAAACGTAACAATGAATATGAGCATGCCCCTCTCTTGCTTCAAGGCATATCTACCTGTGCCAGTGCTGAAAGGCGAGCGACCAATCCAAGACTGCCCCCCGCCCATATCCCTATCAGCAACTCAACTTGAATCCGCATCAAGCTTACCTGTTGATTCCCACGAGCAGCAGCAGCAGCAACAGAGCCAACAACAGCTCGAACAACAATACCAATCGGGAGTACAATCATCAACAATGCACTACGAGCAAAGCATCAGCCCACATGGCCCGAGCAGCTCACCAATCCCGGGATCCCCTCAGCTTCACCATACTCATCATCCGCATCATCATCATCAAATGGGAATGCATCTACTGTCCCATGATATCAAGCCATCCTTCTCTCAATTCCTTCCTCCTGTGGGGGGAGGCAAGATGAGGTTTCACAGTCCTCGAAGTCCCGGAGGGGAGGAATATAATATGACGACGACCGCGTCCCTCAATGTGTCTCCGGGACATTATGCCCATCATCTTCATCATCAGCAGCAGCATCAGCATCATAATATTCAGCAGAGTCAAGCTAATCCTCACCATCATCCCCATAATCTGGGAGGGATTCTACCGCCACACTTCCCATTTCCCCATCTGCATCCCCACCAAAATCACCATCATCATCATCATTCCAGTGGAACGGAGGAACTCAGCCTTCATGAGAGTCAGCAGCACCAACATCAAGATGAAGTGAATGGGGAGGAGGAAGGCCAGCTTCACATTGCAGAGGGATTGGATCAAGGGGATGAGGATGAAGAGGAGGGCAGTGTCGAAGGTCAAGACGCAGGTGATGAGAATGAGACTGATGTGAACATAAGTCACGATGAAGTCATCTCCAACACAGCAGGAGCCAACGAAACAGGGATGAACCTTGCCATCCCCTCCACTCCAGGAATGACAGTCCCATCCTCCTCCACGGGAATGATTTCCTCCAATTCTATAATGGACCTATGCACAGGCTCATCTTCCGTCATAGTCAACAATAACAACAATGAAGGGGGTTGCCACCCCAGTCACAAGTTCAAGTTCCCGTTCATGTCATCATCATCCCAGTCCCCATCAATGGAACATAATAATCATCCCCACATGACAAATAAAATTAGCGATGGAATGGGTCCCCGAAGCTGTCACAGTGATTCTGACACCTCCAGCCCAAGATCCGGGGTGAATGATGAGCTCAGTTATAGACACCATCTCCTCCAACAACAACAGCAATCAGCATGCCAGCAGTATCCCTTATTCCAAGGCAATCATCTAAATATTCCTCCACCCACTGACAATATTCCACATAATAGCGGAGGAATTAGTATTGGAGCCAGCGCCATACATTCCCAGTATAATGACTTTCCCCAGCAACACCATCATCATGACCACCCCTCCCCATCCACATCTCTCCCACAACCCAATCACCATCCTAATCACACATACAACCAGAAGCTTCTCCTCCCCCGAAATTCACAATTGTCAGGAGGCTCCAGTGTTAAAAGCGACATGTCATCCCCCTCCCCTCATGACCCTCCTGAAGTAAAAGACTCCCGAATCGTTGCCACTAAACCCAGACTCATTTCTGGGGAACCTACTCCGTCGACTGCCGTCCCCAAGAACTCAACTATCCCCACACAATCCTCCTCTTCAACAGCCCCTTCCGGGAAGGAATCCACTACCGCCGCTTCCAACGGAGAATCCAACACAGACACAGCAGACTACTCCGATCCCACACAGAAACCACCCTATTCCTACGTCGCCCTCATAACCATGGCCATCAAAGAGAGTCCGGGGGAGCGTGCCACCCTCTCCGAAATCTACACCTTCATCACACGCAAATTCCCCTTCTTCGAAAACGGGAACAAGAAAGGTTGGCAAAACAGCATACGACACAATCTGAGCCTCAACGACTGCTTCCTCAAAGTTCCCAGGGAGGGTGGAGGGGAACGCAAAGGAAACTATTGGACTATTGGTAAAGTGCAAAAAAAAAACTACTTTTTTTATTACCTCCAACTCATTTCCATAATTTATGAAGTCATTTAAGTTCCGACATCAACTCCCAATAACGATTAGAGCCCCATAAAAACCTTCCACCGCATATTTTGTTTTTCCCCCAGCTAATTAGCCATATAAAGACTCACTTCACAAGCAATAATATTTTCTCTTCAAGCCAAACTCAAGTTAGGAGCTTTTATCTCAAAGTTCCAAAAGCCTTTTCAAGTGGAGGAGCCCAACCTAAAGAGTAAAATTTACGACGACATTACCGAAGCTTTTCTAAAGTGCCAAAAATTGGCTGTTCCACAGCAGCGCTATTCCCTTTTCCCCTTCTCTCTCCTCTTCGTAAATTTGTGAGGATCATTCCAAGCGTAACCAAAATAGAACCAGCAAAAGAGAGAAAGAGACAGAGAGAGTTTATGACGCTGTAAACATCTCAACACCTTATTTCTCCTTGACAAATATTGTCCCATACATTTTTTTTGCTCGTAGCATATTAAAGAGAGAAAGAAATATCTTTACTTACTCCATCCATTCCTCCAACCAACCTCCATTTCATTTTCATCCCCCTTCCGTTTTTTTCCCTCCCAAGCAAAAAAAAACTTACACGAAAGTGTGATGATTTTTTTATCTCATCTTATCATCTTTGTGTTTATCCCCACACGAGCATGAACTTTTGTGTGAAACCTTTAACTCCTAGATAAACATGGGCTTAGCATAACAAAGATTTACTTTTATCTCCCTAATTGCCGATTGGAATGGTATAATGATTAGCTTCAAACTGCGAGAAATCTAATCCCAACAACCTCAACACATTTTTTATAACAAATTAGGTTGATGAAAGAAATGAGGATGGAAAGGAGGATGAGGAATAAAAAATGTTTCATTTTTTTTTTATTACAAGTATGTTTTTCAGAGTTTGGAAAAAAAATGTTTTGGAAGTGAGCTATGTATAATATGGGATAGCTAGGAGGAATTTTTATGAATGTGCAAAATGAATTGCACGGAATATAAATGTAATCGGAATTTAAATACAATTAATAAATAATTTTATGTTTTTTTTGCCGTTGTATTATATAGCCCCAGAGTGTGGAGACATGTTCGAGCACGGTAACTACAAGAGGAGGAAGCGGATGAAAACGAGGCAGTTCAAAACCAGCCCATATCCCAAGTCATACTTGGATCCAAGGATATATGGCTCATTCTCGAGGAATCTTATCCCTACGCCAGGGTATGCAAGGTGAAGATGATAAAAACCTAAACACTTTTAAAATAAACAGTTAGCTAATTAATTTGAAGAATGCGTTTGCTCAAGAGGAACCGTTTTTTTTAATCGAGACCATAATAAAATACAGTGATATGTCCATCAAGTCATCTTCCTAAACAGTAATGCTTAATTAATGCGTTCGCCATCTCAGCCAACACAGTTGTTTTTCACTTTCGCTGAGCTCGCAACTTTTTCATTGTATTTTAATGGCTCACACGTCCCCGTCAGACAGTCGGTCAGTATTCTTGAGATTATAGCCTTGTTGCATCTGTTGACGAGGAGAGAGTTTTTGCTTTGGCACGTACCAAAGCAAGCAGATTGGAAAATGCGTTCCTGATCCTACATTATTGCAATGACGACGATGACGAATGGATGCTTGACTAAAAAAAAAAATTTAATTATTAGTGCCGGGTCAGCCAAAACTGGACAGAATAATATCGCCATAATAGTAGCCATGCCAGAACATGTTAGAGCAGAACTGTGACAAATATTATAGTTATGCATAATTACGTATTTAACAAACTATATTTCTGTTCTGCTCACACCGGCTCACAAATCAGTCAACAAGTTCAACAAAGTCTTGAAGCAGTCTCTATCAAACCATATATAAAGTACCTATTATTACACACATGTGGCCATATTGTTATCTTCAGTTATTTCTACAAAAAAAACGTCGTCTCATCTGCTTTTAGCCAGTGAGCATTTACCAACACTGACTGAAGATAAAGCACGTTTTCCTTAAGCATCTGCTTTTTGCTCTGGCGATGTTTACGTCATTTTATCCATTTTCCTAAAAAATAAAAATGATTTATCTTGTCTTGCTTGTTGCCACTGATTCCATAGAGTCATATACTCACACACACACACACACACACACACATTTAGAGCTCCAGCCAGACAAACTTCTTATTTTAGCTTGAGGACATTTATACGATAAAAACCTCTCGAGGAAAAAGTTATTTCTTTCTCCTGCCCTGCCATCAGGTTCCAGTATAAAAAGCTAATGGAAAACTACTCTTAATGAGCAGAATCGATCCCTTTTACGTATTTGATACAAAAAATAGGGAAAAAAGTATTTTTTCTTGTTTTGAAAAAAGTATCGGTTTCCGTTTCACTTACAACTCTCCCTTTTTTAAGACTCAAGTTACCTTTTTGAGTAAGGAGCCGGTTAGGAGAGGCCACCATAGCCATAGACATGCCCTGCCACTCACTTCGTTTTTGTTTAAACACGGTAGCAGTGTTTTTTCTAGAATAAGTAAAAGCCATGTTTCCTCCTCTCCTCGTTCCTTTTTCGGTATTTTTTTACATGGCTATAATTTTACGTTTGGCTGAGCATGACATTGTATTTGAGTGAGGAGAAAAAAAGCTTTTTGAACTTGTTGAACTGGCTTCAACAGGGGAAACTAATTAGGTTGAGTGAGGGAAGGAAACAGATTCCTGCCTGTTGACTTGGCTAATTGAGGGTGAAATGATAACAGGCAAGTGGGTTGTCTTTGTTAATAGTAGAAAAAAAAGGTTCACTCCCCTCAGGGAGTTATTAAGGATTAGAGAGTGGCGAGGGGTGAGTATAAAAATTGAAACGGGGAGATGAGATTGACGATGGAAAAGGGGGAATAAATGTATGAAGTTGACCTCTGATGAGACTTGGGATGATCAATTTGCTCATTAATTACGCTAGCTAATTTAATTGCTGACAGTGAGTAAGTTGCAATGATTTTACATGACTTGATTTGTTCATCGTTTTCAGCTCATCTCCATGGGGCTTATCGGCTGCAATGCAAACCACATCCCAGTTCAGCTTCGGTCCGAGTACAGGCACTGTGTCCAGGTCGGCGCTTCCAGGTCCACAAGGGTTGCCGACATATCCACAAATGTGTCAGGTGGGAAATGAATCCAAATTACAGTTAAAAAACGAAGTAAATAAACGCATCAAATCATTTTTACTAAACACTTTATTTCTCTTTATGTACAGCTCCAAAATCACTTTTCTGGTGTCCAACCCTCAATGACCTCCCACCACCCTTACAATCAACTAGCCGGAGGACTCGGAGCCCCACCCAGTGCTGCATATGGAAGCTCATGTGCTTCAACACAAATGCATCATTATCATAGCTACTGGTCAGGGGATGGGAAGCTGTAAACAAAATAATATATCCGTAGTGTTTAAATACATTTAAAATTAAATGATATGGAATTGAGTATTTTTAAAATAGAAAACTTTTTTTATGATGTTCGCTGTAGAACAGCTTTAATTTTTTTTTGAAAATTTGTAACACTTTTAAAAAAAATTGTGATCATGTAAATCTAACTAGTGTTGTATATATTTTTTTTCAAATTGTCTCTCCAGTTATATTGTTGGCGTACATAATTGAATGATATATGAAGACGGCTGTGACATTAGTGACATGAAATGGCTAATTATGATTGCCGATGATGAGGGAAAGAGCAGTATACGATTTACATACATACCTAGTAGTATATATCTACTTAAGTGACAAGTTTTTACATATTTCATATTCTAATTAACTACCCCATCATAAAAATATAATTGCTGGAAGTTGGATGTAAGCTATTTAGGGCTAAATGTTTTAATGCTGTTGATCTAAAGATGATATTGTTGATGTATGTAGTTGTGTTGATTATTGGCAAAGTGTAAATAAATATATATTTAGCTTGATTTGATAATTATAAAAACGTTGTTCATTTTTAATGCACCACAAAAAAAACTTTTTGGACGCTTCCAAATGGAAATTTGCATACCTATACAAAATGTTATCCACATTAATGTCATCATTCCACTACTGTCACAAGAGAAACGAGGAAAACTCCAGGTTCATTTTTTAGGGATGGGGATGAAAACAGCCTGTATTAGTATTATGCATGTAGGTAAGTCTACTTTTTGGCTCTTGAGAAATCGACTTAAGATGAGCCAACCAAGGATGTACCCATTACCTTCATCATCATCGTCACATCACCTTGCACTGAATATTGAACTCTGACAAAACCATCCACCTATTCAATGATAATGATTACTATTATGATTATTATTGTTTGTACAAGGATTTCCAACATGGCAGCCTTTCCAAATAACTTTCATTTTATTTTGTAGGGGAAGGACAGGGCATGGACTACTTTACCGGATGGATCCCTGTCATGTCGGGAAAATATTTTTATTGCCCTCCTGTATATTTGTTAACTCTTCCGTCATAATAACTCATCGTCAGCGTTATTACAGATACATGCATATAGCTAATCATCATCTTGGTGTCCTTCCTCCTCATCCCCCTCCCTCCCCTTTTTTCTTGATTCTGTCAAAAAACATGCAAAAAATGAGATGACAGTTGTAGGGTAAACAAGGCTCATGTTGTTTATAAAACTGAAACGAAAATATTTTCAAAACTGGGAGTGAATGCTCCCCTCCTTCCTTAACTTCTAAACTTTAGTCGCCTAACCATCATCATCCAGCATCACCACCATGCACCGACCAATAAAGAGGACTCTACTTAATTTGAAAGTTTGTTGTGCAGACCGCTCCATTTTCTATCAGTTGCCTATGACCTATGACAATGATGAAGATGAACTAAACTCAAATTAATTAGGATGTGAGATTATATTTTAGAAAATAGCTAATCGATACCACTGTTAAGATATGTTCACAATACTCGTATGTTATGGACTGGATGAGCATTTTCCCGTGCAAGTTGTATACAAAAAATGTCGTGCAAAAATATATATTAATGAACCGCACCAATCCACTGATTGTGAGTTGGAATTGTTTTGTAAATATTCAAAATCCATTTCATTACTCATTTGGAGTTGGGGTTAAAAAAAACTTATGAATTTGAAACTCTCTCGATGTGTAGTTGTTTAATTAACTAAACGTGCGAATCATTTGGAGTAGTTATCGTTGTTTACATCTCCCCTTCTGCTACAGCATTTATTTTCGAAGTATCGAACGATTAGTGAAGTAATGACCAGTCCATGTATCTGATGAAAATTGGGTTTCCACACTTTATAGCGTTAATCAGACTTGCCATCTGGACAAGTGCTCTTATCAACAGTCGATAAAAAATATACACTTTGATTAGCATATTACTTTGATTAGATTACCTATATTGGGTAAATCGTCCGCCACCCCTCCTTGAAGTCAACTCATACTAATTTAGAAACATACTTCCTTCACCATGTTCATACATGTTCGGAAAAAATTAAATGGGGACCGTTGTCGTAAGTGACTTACCTATGCAGGTTTCTATCTCTTCATGTATAACATACCTTACCATTCTAGAAGATCAGATCAACAATCGTTTGCAGTTTGCATAGGTGGCTGCTTTCTTTAAAAGAAAAGTGCAAGATGAGTTATGTGGGGTAAGTTGAGATAATTCCTGTAAACTTTTGCCACAACCTCCACCATCATCCCATCACCATCTCCATTCTACCTCATACAAGATTTTCTTGCATGAATTTAGGATTTACGTTTTTGAAGAATACTAAAATCCCTAGAAAATGGCACGTTTACGCTTAAGCTCTTGTCCTCAAGAAAAGTAAGCAGTTTACTTGTCTTCCGAGCAGTGACAAGAGACAATAAATTTCTCTGTCATGGCTTATGCTTCCACAGAATAAAAAAAAACTCTTCATTTCCAACGCTCGAACTCGGCATTTTTTTTAAAACAACTAAATATATGAGCTCAAATCCATTTCAACTGGTCTAATTGCTCGAGTAAGTGAGAAAAAAGTGATCGTCTTCGTGCTGAAAACTAAAAAGTCTTCGTGTCATCGTCTCCATCTCCATCCCATAGTCAATTTTATTCTATGTATTTTATCTTACGTTGGACATGGAAGAACTGAAACCGAAAGTGCATTAGTTAGTGAGTGGAAGGAAGCCCAACAAACATGAATTCTTCCACAATATTATGATAATGACTCGTTTTGTTTTAAAACTAAGATCTCATCACACACATGTACCTACATAAATACAGCCCATCTCGAAAAAAAAGTCTCGAAAAAGTGACATGAGATGCCACACGGGACGGAGGAGTAGCAAGCCATTTCAGTATGGTTAAACTCCTTGTCATTGTCATCCGCCCCAAATAATCCAAATTCAATGGCGTACAATATACCTAAAGCAATTTTCGCATTCTCACTTCTCCCCAGAAACCGTCAATGTGAATGAGATGTGATGTGTTAATATGAGTTTGAGAGTCTTTCTCATTTTACTTTCAACTTCTAATTGCAGAAGGGAAGTGACATGCAAAAAGTTACTTTTTTTAATGTGTCTGTTTTGATAGCTCTTAATTTAGTTTGCTTTTTCTACACACCGTTAAAGAAACAGAAACAAAGAGGGGGAGCATCCCAAGTCCCGACACTCATTTTTTCCTTTCCCCACTTCACAGAATGAGCATGATCAGATCAGCTCAACCATGTAATATGCAGAGCTCTGAACCCAACAGAAAAAAATCAACCAAGCATAGTTTCAGTTTTTGTCTTTCATACGAGCTTCCTTCTTCTTTCCCATCCACATTTCTCACTCACTCCATTTCCCATTATCATTTACATTTCCCGAAACCAAATAGCGATCCGCTAGAGAGAGAGAGATAAAAAGACAATGATGATGGTAAATGGTAATGCATTCAAGCAATCACTATCATCATTTGTGTGTGGGACATGACACAACAATAGAAGGGGAAAAAGTGATATTGCCATGTCACATGTCAAACCCATTTAGACTCCCGTGTTTTGAAATTCCCGATAAAATACTAGATCGTTTCATTTTATATTTTGTTTTCCTTCCCATTTTCTTTTGTAAGAGAAGTTTTTGTTTCCAATGGAAAAAATTCTCTACATGAGCCAATTACCACACACTTTTTCTTCTTCCATCCTCCAAAACTAATACGACGAAAGGGGAGAGCGCTAATGTGATTACGTAATTAAGTGGAAAGCTACCATTCATGCACCTTTAAGCGAAAATCAAGCTTAGCGTAAGCTAATTAGCAGCGCAAAAAAATATTCCCAAAAAAATACCAGACTTTTTTTCTGTTGAATTACATAACTCATTTCAGAGTCAAGAGTCTACTATTTAGCCATTATCATAATCTATGCATATGTCATGATGTGTGAACTATTATAACGTTTTCTTACATCCTCAATAATCCTCATCCCACACTTGAAACAATTTTTTTTTATTTTCGGGATGTTATTTTTTTTATAAATGTGCATATATTTTTTATGTATCTCTGCTTTATTCACGTTTTATTTTCGAGCGGCTTGGATGTAAATTCAATGATAAGGTTCTTGGTTCGCCAAAGAAAAATTGTTGCATTTCGAGACATGAATGACTCTGGTGACAGACTCCGCTCCTACAGATAAATTTACAGCCTGGTTGGGTCTAATCCACCTGCGACTCTTTCCAAACTTTTAAATTTAATGCTTCCCGTTCTCCCATCCAAAATCATTCCAGCTGTTCGCTCTCCATCATTCCCTCCTTAGCTCTCCGAGAGAGGCAGAAGAAACTAGCTAGAGGTCCGCCAAAGCCAAACTACTTATCATTTAGTTGTTGGCGTCACCAAACCACACCACACGGCTATGGAGGAGCGGGAAGCAGTAAATAACTACAGTAATTTTTTGAAAAAATTTGTTTCAATCTTCCCGATGCTTCCTATTAATTACCCTTTTATTTCAAAATCTCGAATGGGATATATGAGGGGAGGAAATCAATAAATTCCGGAGAAATGGATATACCTATTTAAGTTAATTATGCAGATATGTATCTCCCTTCGAACTCGACATGCAAAAGGATTTTTTTTTAGAAATGCCCGAAAGAAACATTTTTCCTCCCCTTTCAACTCTTCCTCCCCATATCATTGCTAATGGGCCAACAAATAAAGGCAATTAGCATCCCATCCCAGCCATCCTACAAGATTTTTTTTAAAGGAAGCTTTTCTTTCCCTCTCTCGAGCGAGCGAGCATGAACCCTCTCAAGCATTTTTACTTGACTCCGTCCTGAAACTAATGGTGTAGGCCGTATTTTCTTCCTAATTTAATGCTACTTTCGGTTGTCAACTTCGGGGATGTGGATCACTTAAAAGTGGATCACTCCCGGAGGACTAATATAACAGATTTCATACACGGGGAAAATGGAGTTGTTGTTGGATCAGATCGTTACATCCATGTTCGAGATGTCTTTTGAGATATGTATGGATGTATCTTTTTTTTGGAGGAAACGAAAAAGGGAAGATGAAAAAAAAAACTTTTTCTTTCTCTCAAGGCAATATCATGCAATTTGATATTGGGGATCTATCTGTTGAGCTAAGTGAGACTTGACTTGAGATGGGAAGAAGACAAGGACGAGGAATGAGAATGGAACGGTGGAGATTTTTTTTCTCTTTGCTTTCCAGCTCCCATCCCATTTGTAACTGATACTGCTTTGTCAATGGATAATGTTCATGTAGTGTCATGTCTCAAAAAAAAAATCCAAATGGAATGGAGAAGATCTGGCTTCCTCCACTGCTTATGTCTCTGCTCAATCTTGGAAACTACAGCTAACACCGCACCGCCACCAACCATCACCATTAACATCACATTAAAACAATGGTATTTTTCCTTCATTAGGGTAAAAAAAAGCTTATGGACTGGGTTAGACATTGGTTTCGGTTCACTTCATGATCGCCTTGTTTGACTATTGTTGTTGTTGTTGTTACCTAACATAAAAGCTTTTCGTTGTATGGCCATTCCAAACGAAAGTATCCGGTTTCATTAGCATTTGATTTTAACATAATATTCCGGCGTACCAAGATTTTTTGAGTTAAAAATGGAAATGGCATAAAAAATCCCAATTTTGGTAAACAATTCATACGAGTATAAGCATTTTCACGGGATTTTTATCTTAAGCAATTTAAGAACAGGAATTGAAATTAAACACAATTATACAAATTTAACTGGTCTACATTTAAGGCAACTACAATGTCAGTCCCATTTTTAAGAAATTTGGAATGAGCAGGATTTTTTAAATGTAACTTATCCTGTACCCAACCACAATCATTTTATAACCATGAACTAGATTAAGAAGATTAACTAAACTGAACTTGTAGATTAGTAGCAGAGGAAAGCTCCTCATTCTTCGATCGGAAAGAAACGTAGCTACAAACTCACACAAATTTCTTCATGCTACTCTACTGCTCCCTGTTGACTTATTTGGGAAATCGGTGGAACAGCAGAAGAATCTTTTTCAAGAAGTGGATCGGAACAAAGTAAATTTGAGGAATGCATCCTGCTGAATATCTGCAAACATAACATGATGCATGTAATAATATGCTAGTGTGGTGAGAAACGTAGAATTTGAAGTTAGAATAGGTAATTTCAGAATGTTAGTTGGCAACCCAATGTAACTAGAAAAAAAAACCGAAAACCAAAAATGAACGTTCTGAAAAATGTAAAAGTGAAATAGCAAACTGATTTATACAGAACAAACATTAACACAAAATATTTTTCAATTGATAACAATTTCGACTTCTTTTATTTTCCATTTCATTATTCAATCATGACTAACAACAAACAGTAATTTAAGAGCAAGGCGCAACTATTTGGTTCAATAGGCAAATAACAACACTAATTCATCTTAAAATTTTGCTTGTTTTTTAGTTTCTTCGATGTCTCCTCTTAAGACGGCTGCGCCATGAAACTAAACGGTTTTCTGAATTAATTAACTTCCTTATTAAATAGCAATACTATCTTTAAAAATAATTCATCAGAATTGCCTCTGCCCTATATCAAAATTATTAGATAAGCAGCAGATAAACCGTGGAGGAGAATTCTTCGGCGGAAAAAAATCATCAAAACTAACGAAGCTCCGCGAATCTTACTAACATCCTCCTTTAAACAATCAATCAAAGCATGTGCAATTTAATTGACGAGGTCATCTTCATCTCCGAGCTCCAACCGGCTTCGGAATACTTCTGTTGATGGGTCTTGGCAAATCTGCATCGGTCCGGGTATCATGTGTACTCCGTGGCCACGGCCATGACTGGCGTAATGGCGAGAGCCAGAGCCGCTGTAAGCCCGACCACGTTGACCCCCACCAACGGATTCGGAATCAGGATGCGTATTCCTGTGAACACGGGACCTGGAATTCATGTTCCCCTCATCGGTATAGCTGTAGAGGCGGTCCCGTTCCGATTGTTCTTGGCCGGACTGCGGCTGCTGGGAATACAAATTTTCGGAATCGTCCATTTCCCCAAAGTCCTCTCCATACCTGGGTCTTCGGATCCGTTGGGTTCTTAAGGGACGCACTTGGGTTATCTTCATCTCAAGCTCTGGCGGCTCCTCCATTCCCACTTCCAGCGCCGTGATGCCCCATTTCGCAAGCCAATTTTGTCGGCGAGTTTTCTCCAGTGTGCGTTCGTAAACTTGGGGGTAGTGGCCTCCAGGGATTATTTCGACTTCGTTGCTCACCGTCAGGATCTCTAGGATGTTGTACGCGTAGCGGTTGGACATGTTCAGAGCGCAGTAGTGAATTCCGTCTCCTCTCTGCAATTACAGAAAATACAAAAAAAGCATTAAATATTTTAGAAGAAAACATTTAAAATCACACCTTTATTGCCCTTTAAAATCACACCTTTATAGCCATTTTAAACTTAACTTCAGATAAGTAATTATTATTTTCCTCACCCTAAAATGATAAACGCAACACAGCTCATCATAGTACTTGTAGTTGTCACTGTTTTTGATTATCTCATCCACCTCCTGTTCACTGACGAAAAACCCGTATTTCGTCATCGGGAAGCAGGATGGGTAGACAAAGCACTCGTTCAAAGGTTTCCCCGTTTGACGATTTGCGGAAACGGCAGCGTAAAATGCGCTGGGCTGATCACCAGTGATGACCGGGCTTGGAATCCCTTTCTTGGTTGTCCCTTGGCCAGTCGTCGAAGCCAAATGAGCATACAAGGATAGGCTCAACACTCGGGTTGGAACGTTGAATCCTGGAAACAAGATAGAAAGAAAAATTGCATTAAACATTTTCACTTTCATATTTGGCAGTAAATGCTGAGTACATTCTTGATGTACTTATGTTTTGATCTACTTACCAGTATTAGTATTAAGCCAGTCCAAGCAGCGGAAGACCAACTCAAAATCGCAATCCAAGGCAAAGACATAAAACTCATTGTCGGCAAAGTCCCCACGGTACTGTTTTGGAATAGAAGAGCAAAAACAAAGTCATAATTAAATTCATTCTTTTTGTCCGATTAATACAAAAAAGCATTTGTACAAGTTATCAATTATTAATTAATTTCGTGGTGTGAAGTTCCTTACCTTCTCCAAATAGCTTTCCAACGTCATCATAAGTGGCTCATACTCAGCAAACTCGGACTCAAGTCCAGGATGAGGGAGCCCCAACACTTCAATGGCCTTTGCGACATCCACCCCATGTCCAAGTGGGGGCTCACCAGCATCAATCACCCTGCCGAAGTTGTCGAAGACGCCATCCTTGAGGTTGAACGTCGCTAAGCCGATTTCTGAGGGGAAGAAGATTTTATCGAATTCGGGATCGAAGTAGGTGGTGAAGGAGCACACCACAATTGGCTGAGTCTTCCAGGTCTCCGTCTCGAACAGGTCGTACACATATTGACGATTGGCTTTCTTGACCTGCTCCAGATAGTCGGCTGGTGGGATTTGCCTGAAAGAAAAAAAAGAATAATAATCATATCAATTGAGTTAAATTAACGAGTACAATACTTACAAGGATCCGAACTAAATTTTTAAAATATGAGCTTAACGATAAACTTACAAATTTCCACCACTTTCGTCACTTCCTGAATCTTGACCTTGACTTTGCCCAGAAGATGAACTTTTCTTGCGTCCTGCTTGCTGCTCATTGAACTTCTTGGCTTCTTCGGCAAACTTGTCTTTCTCCTCTTGGGAAAGGGACTGAAATTAAAAAAAAAATAATAAACAAGGTTTTAATTATTAAATAGTTAAATCTTCATTAACGCTGACTGAAGTTCATATTTTAAGTTACCACCTAAATCGTAAGTAGTATTAGTATTTCTTACCTTCCACTCATCCGACAAAAGTTCAGAAAGCTCAGCCCGACCCCTGGTAAGCACCACCCCGGATTCGAGGACGCCAGCCCGACGAGCCTCCATAAACATGTAGAAGGCGTTGCGTTTCGGCATTTTATCGCCTTTCTGGGAACTTTCGTGAGCTTTCTAAAACGAGCAGAGGGGGTGGAGTTAGTGGACTTCCCCAAAAATATAGAAGTTCTGGAGGAGGGGTATGAAAGATAATCAATTTCAGTGAGAAGCTCTGAAAATGGAAAAGCTACAGCTTGGAGCCAGCTTCCAGTTCGACGTTCACGACTTGCCGTCCAACCGCGATATGAGGTGGCCCTGCAGGAAACGGGCCCTTATATACTCATCCTGCCCTCGACAGACTCCTAATTGAGTTGACTATCAACTTTTGAAACATGCAAATAATTCAAAGAATTCAAGTTTTATGAAATGGACCGGAGTGCATCACGCTGTGCTCGAGTTGCAGTAGCGAGAAAGTTTAGGTTAGCTTGATTTTGACCCCTCGGAGTAATTTTAGGTACCTAACTAAACGTTTTTTCTCAAGTTAAAACTGATAATTTATGTCAAATTTGGTTATGGTTTGACTTATCTTTGGGATTCATTAATGCAAATATGCCGATAATATATGCAAATTATTAGAATCCTCAAACTCCAAAGATCGATCGTAGTGGTCAAAATCAAGCTTTCATACGTTTTAAGCAAAAGT
Source organism: Lepidocyrtus cyaneus (assembly GCA_034696785.1). NCBI lineage: Eukaryota > Metazoa > Arthropoda > Collembola > Entomobryomorpha > Entomobryidae > Lepidocyrtus > Lepidocyrtus cyaneus. The sequence continues at coordinate 21,765 of JAQIWX010000016.1, read as the reverse complement.
AGACACACCTATACATATTACAAAAATGTTAATGACAACCCGAGTCATATTTCCTTTTGACCTTAACCATTTTCATTTATGCAGTGTGTGATGCAGTTAAGAATGAATAAATCAACATCGCCAATGTCGCGAATTTGCAATGTAAGTATTTGAATACCGTCACTTTCTGATGAAATATTCATAAGTATTCCAATCCAATCCTTTCCAATGAAACTCGACTACGATTACTTCATTATAGACGGATGCAACCTAAGATTAAAATAAGTACCTAACAACATATAGTACCTTCCTCAAAATTCATCCAGGTTATCCGGGTAACGAGCTCATCCTCGCTAATTCTGGCTCAAACGTTGCTAGGTGGCTGCATGACTTAATTATTATTTGGTGAAGGTGCATAAATTATATTGAGCCAGAATGCTGAATGCTAAATGGTGACAACGATAAGCATCAACTAATTGTAAGTATTATGGAAATGCGGAAGGGGAAAGATATGGGTTGTTACTAGCCACGAATATATTTTTTTTTTTGAAGATTTTGCATATATGAACCACCTATGTAATTACAGCCGCTTTTGTCTGCAGTGCTAGGTTAAAGTCGAATTATACAATATTGTATGCTTCCTTTTTAGTAAGATGAAACGCACAATTTTTATAGAGCCAGAAGAGCCTTGATGATTGTAAGTGTATATATCTGATAATACGAATTAAATTACGATTAAATCAATGCTGTCAAATACAGAATTTATAAACTTGTTACACATAATATTACTTATTCGCGCATGCTTTAGTACATTTCTTTTGTAAACCCACCATAGTACGCCAATAAATTCAAGGTTATACATTTGAAATGACGTTGGGAAGTTCCTTTTGAGTGGCACAGGCCGACTGGATGGAACTTCCGTAGGCTCACCACTCCCATGGAAACTTATTCTTGACTAAAGTATAGGTAGGCCAGAGCCAAATCGGAACGGTTTTGACGTCAACGCCTCCCTTATCCTGTTCTGGTCCGGATATCTAGGAAATCAACAGATTCGTAGAACAAATTAATAATTACTTGCCCCAATTGTGTAACTAATGCCATGTCGTGTCGCCCAGTGTTTCATTACCGGAGCAGCTGCAGCCTCCTCGAAACACTCCAAAACCGAGGAAATGGTGAATGAAATGAGCAGCGCCCCAACAAAGGCGAAGCGCTTCGGGACCATGATCCGGCAACGGATTTCTCCTGATAAGTTCCTCCTGACGAAACCCCACCATTGATAAGTTGCTACTTTTCCAGCCATTGTTCCCTTTCAAAGTGTTTTTGAAGCTATCAAAATTGAATGGCAGTCGACCTTTGATCTAACCACGTTGATTTATACGTTCAATAAGTAGTTGAAGATGAACGTCAGAGTTGGTCGTCGCTGGTGGTGTTGCGTGAGTCATATGAATGCTAATGAATATCTGAAGCTCGTCCTTTTTTTTATTCTGCTCTGAAGAAACTTTCAGCCTTCAAATGCTTTCATCAGTTCGTTGTCTTTTTAAGCAATAACTTTAATACCCATCATCACCACCAAATACTCTCTGAAGACAATACCATTTTACCACAGACTGTCCATTGTTTTCTAGGACAAACAAACATGTTTAAGGTTGCCAGTTGCGCAACCCTCTTCAGCAGGAACTGTACAACATGATAAATTGATATAATTCGATGATAAATTGGGACTTTTTCAAGCCTCTTCTCATGTAGTCTCAGTCTGCCCCATATGACTTTTTTGAAGTTTTAAATGAGGCATATGCATGTTGGATTACAGTTGCATCCAAAGATAATAATATATGCATCCAGCAACAAAGAAAGCGCGACATGTCTTTTATTTCGTATATGGATTTAAAATTGAGATCAATAATGAATTACGCTGATCCCGCGGATGATGCAATATCAAAATACTTTTAACCTTAGATGGGTTGTTAAAAGTTAAAAAAAACATGTTGGTTATTACAGAGCGCACAGAAGAATTAAAGATTGTGAAAGGTTGTCCTTCTTGTGAAATCGGGAGAGCGTGAGGATGATAGTTAGGTAATTGGCAATTGGTAATTCCCAGAGGGAATTAAATTGAATGAAATGGATTGAAAGATGTCTGTTGCAGACTTCAGAAAATAATATAATTAATATAACGAATTAAAAATACGGTTTTGACTTGGCATACAGTAAGCCAATGAGCACGTGAGCCCGTGAAATTTTCCAACAAGCCGAGAACCCTTCAATACACAACAATCAAGTGTGAACTTATCAAATCGTCATCATGTCTCCACCAAAGGGCCGTCATTATTGCTTGGCGTTGGTCATCCTAACCCTGATCCTACTTTTTGGGGAGGGACTCTCCGAGACCGACGTTGATTCTGCGGTATAAAAAAAGCCCTTCCCAAATTGCCTTGCTGGTCTCCGTATCCAGCATTCTTTTTAAAACTAAACTTGATCGCTTAGTTTATTAATATACATAATTAATTTAAATATCCATTTACTTGTTGATTTTCAGAAGGAAAAAAAGCCCGTCGTGGAACGCTACGATGAGCTACCCATCTACCTCTACCCTTTCCAAGCTATGTACAATGGGAAATGGCCTTGGGAGGGATAATGTAGATTCATTTTTCAATAGATGTTTCCACAGTTGAAGAATTACTTACATCTGAATAAAATACTGTTAAAAAATAGACCATCGATAATCTGGTCAATCTCTTCATTTTCCCTCATTTTAGCACGGCTTTTATACTCCTTCACTTTCCTCTTCAAATTCTTGAGCAATGCAGTATAGGGCACGAGTTGAAATTGGAATGAACATCGAACATGACCAACTTCATTTAGCAATATCAAAAGCAATGTCCCCGTCCCTATACTTCTGCTTGGTTGGCTGGTGGTGGTGGTGCGGTGGTGAGATTACAAGCAAGGTTGGTTGATGATGGTGGGATTTAATGTTGATGCCTAAAAAACAAAAGTTGAGTTAGCCACATCGCATCGAGTAGTTAGTGGAAGAAAACAAAAATAGTTTCCTGGAACAATTAACCTCGTTCTGTCACCAGTTTGGAATAAAAGCCGGTGACTAAACTGTCACAACCAGGTTTGTATTGGTAGGTCTTCTAATTTTAGCAGTCTTTCATGCCAATTTTTTTCTTCAGTTTTTAATTACGCTGCTACTGCTAAGACTAATTTTACTTTTTAACGGCTAAAAGTCCCCTTTCAGTTTTTAGTTTGATAAAGACGGATTGAGATTTTGAAAATATTGGGAAGGAGCGGTTGACGGTTGTATAAAAATTCTTTCTTTTTTTAAGTAAAAGTATAGAAAAGTAACACCTGACTCGAGGTTTGTTTACATTTCTGATTTTAGATTTCGTCGTCATTTATTTCGTCGACGGGATCGGAAGACTGACTAAATTGTGACCGAATATAGGCAATAGGAATAACAGCAATAAATCGTGGGTCCATCCGTTAATTGAAACTAGCTTTCAGCCATTAAAATTCTGCTCATAAAAAATTATTGAACTCGAAACTGGAAAGGTTGTCCATATTTTGTTTTTTAGTAAAAAAAATGGAAGGATCAGGGTTTGGAACGGATCGAGGTGGAAACGAGGTGATACTGCTGCCGGAACCGGGTAGCTTTAATTTCAGCCAGCTGATGAAGGATCTTGATGCGCTGCGCAGTAACAACAACAACAAAACGGGCAGCGAGACCGGAAGCACCATCGGTCAGGTTGACATGGAGGATTTAGGGAAGGAATCCGTCCTACCCCTTGAGTCAACTGATGGGGTCTCCACTGATCCCCCTAGAACTGAGGATGCTGATGGGGACCGCGTGAGTAGCGATAACGAGCAGTTGGAACTGGCTGGACTGCTTCCAGAGCCGGATTTTCTCTTGCCGGGGTCAATCAAGATAGGATCTGTTGGTGACGCTGGCGCCAAGGAGAACAGTAAGCTATATTGCGTTGCTGGGGAGGTGAAAACTCCGTCCGAGTTTTATCTTACTTTCGCAGCCGATGATAACAATAAGTTCATTATGGAGATGAGGTGAGTTAAAGGGAATAATCACATTTAACTTTTAACTACATTCAAGCTGAGTTTATTCATAGCCTACTAAAGGAACTTCTAATGGTTTATTGTTGTGTTTGTAATTTTATTAAAACAATGCAATTTTGTCATTCGTAAATAGCGAGGCATACCATAAACGATTCCGTTACCGCCGCTACCGTCACGGGTTGATGTTGGAGTTGAAGGATAAACTGATCCAGCCTGGAGGGATTGTTGCCTGCTTCCACAGTGTTGGATCTCGCCAGAGGAAGGATCTTGTTCGGGCTAAAATCATTCGTGATGTTTCGGATGAGATGGAGAAGAAATATGATGTAAGGAAAACGAAATAATTATGTTTTTATAATTGCCAATGATAACTTGCCATTTAACTAATTAAATTATAATTATGTATTATACAAATAATAATATATATAATGGGTGCTCTTCCATGTCATTTCCTTGTATAATTTCCAGGTGTTCTTGCTGGACCTGGCGCAAACCAAGAAGGAGGTCCCTGTGTATGAAATGTTCTTCCTTCATCGCGACTTTGTTTGGCGATCGGCTGGGGCTATTAAGTGTCGGCTTCATCTGGGCCCGTACTATGATGTCTATCATGATGGAATTCAAGAGTGGAGCACGTCCACGTGCAATTTGTTGACGGACGTTTTGAAAGGAAGACGTCTGACTGTTCACTTCATTCGTCAGGTTCAACAAGAAAACGTAATTGAATATTAAATGATTACTATGTTATTGGCATCCTTCAAAGTAAAAATTATCCATTTAACAAAATCTGGAATAAAATAATAGCGCTATTTTCACATTGTTTCTTCCAGGGTGGTCGGATTTGGTATGTGTCCATTCCGGCATTACTTCCAGGTCATCGTAGCATTCGGGATGGGAAGCTCGTCGAGGAGGAAATCATTAAGAAAAGCACTGGGAATTATGTAAGGTAGACGGAAAGCCTTGAACACAAAAACAACAACAATGGACAGATATGAATTAAAAAATAATTATTATTAGTTGTAACTGTAATTTTAAGCAAATGAGGAAATGATTGCTGTAAGTTATCGTGAATTTGGCTGGATAGCTATTTGTAGTTTGTTACTTTATAGCAATTAAAAATTCTGAGTTTAGTCGAATTGAAATTTACTATTGGTGAAATATTAGAACATAATATATGGTCAGTGTCAGTGTACGATTCAGTTTAAATTTAATACGATTTCAAAATATGGTCAGTGTAATCTTCAGCTGAAATTTATAATTGTGATCAGTTTGGTTAATGTGAAACTATGTGATTTGATGATGATGTGATTCATTTGTATGATTTATCTCGCTGGAGTAATAATGATAACGTGCTTGCATTTATGCAAGTGCCTTTTTAAGTCAAAATTAATAATACCTGGTTTAATAATTTTAAATTTGTGAAATATAAATGTAATTTTAAATAGATAAGTAATAGTAACGTTTTATTCATGGTCTACTACGTACCTGTTTGTATTTAAACAATATTAGTAGTACACAATTTTATGTAATTTAGAATTATAGTATAATATGATGCATTTAGTAAAGATACTGTTGTGAATAATCATCATAATTATATATTATAAATAAAAAAAATAAATGCCTAGGTTGGTATATAAAATGTAATCAATGATAATCCGTAGTAAATTATTGCTAATTTACTGAGAAAGGATTGTAGTCCGGTTGATAAACCACCGCATCCCCATCCTTTTTTATTCTTAAGTTACCCCAAATCTACCGAACACTATTTAGTTTAATTTAGTTACCTATAACCTCAGTAAACTAGTACTTCAGATTTACGTTTTAACATAAGAAATTTAGTTAGTATGGGTAAAACCACTACAACCGCTTTAGTAACGCATATCACCAATTCCAATCACCAGTTATAAATGATTATTATTATTATGAACACTCAACTCGTGACTATAATTTTTCTGTCCCATTTCACTTCATGCTCATACTGTGTATATTTTACATATGCTCCTTTCTTTCCCCACGGTTGCTACATTGATATCGCCATTTGGGATGGGATATGAAACTAGTCATTTTGGATTAGTAATATCTCAGTCACCGTTAGTGTGTCCGAAGTTGGACTTTGTAGCTTCGACCGAACTGCTCGATTATGAATATACAATTACAAAGTACCTAAAGCAAAGATATAATTATGCCTTCATTGCAATTTCTAAAAACTTTGACTAAATATGCAAATAAAAACAGTGCATGAAGCATCATTTAGTGTTCCATCCAGCTCTGGTTTCATCATTTTTCATGTTCTGTCCAGGTACTATTTCTACGTGATCTGACCTATGAAAAGACAAGGAAGTAGATTGATGAAGTTACACAGGATGAGCGGTTCGTTAGCATTAAATATCAATCCAACATAATTATGGAAAAACATTTTTGCTGATAAATATTAGCATTTGTTCGATCAAATTATGCAGAAACTGTGCAGGGTACCTAAAATTAAGGTTTGAAAGTGACCAACTCAGCATTTCGTAAATCAATACATAGTACTACTCCTGCGAGAAACAAAGAAAGTACCAAAAAATGGAAAGGGCGGAACAACGTTTTCTGTTGCTTTTCTTCTTTGCTTAGTTTATGCAAAAAGTAACTTAACTTTCGACGAAAAAAAGAAGGGTCGAAAGTCTAAACGATCGGCAAACCACGTTAAACATTGAACATTCAGATGCAGACAGATAATCAAATATGTACCTCCATATTTCTGATTACAAAGGTCAAAGTCTAAATTTTTCCGGTGAAGGGAAAGCATGATGCAAATTAGATACACGAAACTTTCCCCGGATGACTTTTTACTATGTATTATTATTCCACAAAGGATGATTTGAAAATACGAATCTTCAATGTAAAATTTTACACTTCGTTAGGAAGCATATGAGTTATGGTAAAATTTTCAAACTCCAAAGTTCGAAGCCCATTCCGTTTCCGGAGAAAGAAATGAGCGTATGTAAATTATACCTAAAATGACCAAGAAAGTAAATCGTCTTGAGTTTAGCATTGCCTCCGTACTGGAGTCAATGTATTTTGGCTACTGTGGGTGGACTTCGATGGCACCGGTGACAAGGTACTTTCAGGAGAAGTGGTATAAAAGGAGCTGCCCGCTGGCCGAAGAGTCATATTGTGAGGTTCACTCGTGAAGTCTCCAGTTCTCTCCGGAAATCAAACTTGTTTTTGCTTTCTCTCTCTATTTTGAGAAATTTTTGAAGTTTAGATTCCGTACTTCTCAAAGCTGAAAAGCGTTCCCAGTCTGTCGGAAACTTTCAAACGATTTTGAAATCCATTTGCTACCGCAAACCTTGAAAGGCTGACTAGATTTGTAGAAGCAGCAACTAGGTAAGAACTCGGCTGTCTTCATATTTTTGAATTTTCAGACGTTATAAATTCTGTTTTCCGAACAGCTTTCCCACCCCGCACGATTCTTCTTCTTCTTCTTCTTCAACTTCATTTTGTTCTACTTTTCAAGTTTAAGTGATTTTATTTTTTATTTTATTTTCCAGGTGCAGCTCTGTCAACAATGGATAACTCCAATGAGCTAAGACGTACTGGATTTGGACGAGCCCGTGCTCGCATCCATGGTCAATCACCAAGCAGTTTTCCATCACCAGACCCGAGCACTCTAACGACCAGCTCCTACGGTGGGGCCCACTCTGGCAGCAGCAGTCCTCCTTCTGCCTCCTCCGCCACGTCCCAAGTTCAAACGTTGAGCATTTCCGACGAAGCAGCTAAAACAGGGTCAACTGGTCTTCACCGAGGGGCCTCCCGAGGACATCGTGATATGTCGATTGAGGAACGAGCTGTGATCGGGGAGGAAAGACGAGACATCTGTAGAAGTAAAGAGGAGGGCGTGAATAAAAAAGGGGAGAAGGGGAAGCCAATCAAGCTTCAAGCCAACTACTTCCGGTTGAAAGCGATCCCTTCTTGGAGTCTTCACCAGTATAGCGTCCAGTTTACTACGGAGGACAGAACCTCAATCCGGAAAAAACTGTTCCGGAAGGCAATGGAGGAACACGACGTTCGGATCGGCTACATGTTTGATGGCGCCCAACTCTTCACGGCCAAGGAATACAAAGAAAGTGGCGTCCCACTGAAGATGGAAACCAAACTAGACAAGGCGGATGATCCTATGGTTACCATAACTATGTCTTACACTGGCAAGGTCGATCCGGGCTCCCCCATCTACTCCCAGCTACACAATATTCTGATCCGGAAATGTTTGTTTGCGTTGGAGCTACAAGAAATGGGAAGAAATTTTTTCGATCCACGTGCTGCCATTAAACTGCCCCAGCAGAAGTTGGAATTGTGGCCTGGTAAATTAAAATATATATATGACCTCCAAGCATTGATTACTTCATAGTTACAATAACCAACTATAACAATGTTAAGTTGTACCTAATCAAAACTATTCTTTTTATTTTCTTTTTAACAGGCTTTGTCACTTCCATGCGGACCCACGAAGAAGCTGTTCTCCTCTGCGTTGAGGTGACTCACAAGGTCCTTCGGACGGAAAGCGTCCTCCAAATCATCCGGGGCATTGAGAGAAACGTTCGTGGTGGCGATGAACTAGCTCGGAAGAATGCTGTGAATGCAGAGCTGAAGGACACGGTCGTGATGACCACCTACAACAAAAAGACGTACCATGTCGATGATGTTGACTACACGAAGACGCCCAAGGATACCTTTCAGATGAAAGGGAAGGATGTGTCCTATGCTGAATACTACGAGATGAAGTACCAGTTGACTATCACGGACCTAAACCAGCCGCTCATCATGTCCCGGGCCAGCAAGAAAGATTTGCACCGAGGAGCCACCAGCACCACTGCTGAACCTCCGTTGGCTATCCTGATTCCCGAATTTTGCCAGTCCACTGGACTGACGGATGCGATGAGGGCAAACTTCAGCTTGATGAAAGAGCTCGGCAAATACTTGCATCAGATGCCGAAGCAGAAGGTCGATGTTATCGAAACCTTCATGAAACGACTCAAATCAAATGAAACGGTAAGAAACTATTTTACTATCACGTCAATTCGCAGCACATTTTAAGTCCGCAGCAAGTTGTAGTTATATAATGACTAGTTTAATAATGATTCTTTTTGTATTCTTTTTTTACAGATTCGCAAAGACTTTGAGAACTGGGGACTGGAATTTGACAACAAACTTGTGAACCTCACCGGAAGGGTGCTTGGGGGCGAGAACATGGTTTTCGCCAAAGGCACTCACCCCGTTGATGCAAAAGGGGATTTTACCATGGCTTTCAGATGTAAGTACTCAATTAATCCATTTATCTCTATGTCTATGTTTACTTAATTCTATAATTAGGCTTCCATAAATTGTCAGACTCCTCTCTAATTTTATTTACTTGGATTCCCTTTCAGCTTCTCAGCAAATGCTGTCTGCCGTTCAGCTGAACAACTGGTCCATTCTTGTTCCACAGAGGGATGCTCAAGGGGTGGATAATTTGGTGCGGACCATGAGCAAAGTTTCCGGTCCGCTCAGCATGAAGATTGCGAACCCCAAGCTAATGTAAGTCTCACTCTTGTCTTCTTCGTCATATGAATGCGGAAATTTCAGTTGATCTAAAATCACAATACAATTTACTTTCTTTTGATTTCAGACTTAATCTTCCGGACACGAAGCCCCAAACGTACCTTCGTCACTTGGAGGAAGTTATGAAGAAGCATCCCGACACGCAAATGATTTTCGTCATTCTTCCCACCAACAAGCTGGATCTGTATGCTTGTGTGAAGAAGCGACTTGCCGTGGACCAGGGCATTCCCAGCCAATGTTTCCTGGCGAAGAACGTGGGCTCCAAGGGACTCATGTCTATCGCCACCAAGGTCGTCGTCCAGATGAACGCCAAGTTGGGAGGAGAGCCATGGTCGGTGAAGCTACCGATGAAGAATACCATGTTCATTGGCTTTGACGTCCACAAGGGGGGCAAGGGCATTATTGGGGCGATGGTTGCCACCTTCTCACCCAACTTCACCAAGTACTACAGCACCACCTCGATGTACGAGAGTGTTGACCTGTTGTGCCAGAATATCCGGATTGCTGTTAAAAGTAAGTTGTTAACTAATGATGTATTTTTAAATCTTCAACTATCTCATTTCCACCCACAATTGTAGAAAACTTTTAATTTTATTGACTGCTTTCATTTGTTTCATTGCAGAATGCGTTCTCGCTTATCAAGAGGAGAACGGCGGACAGCTCCCGGAGAAGATAATCATGTACCGTGACGGTGTGGGTGAAGGGTGCCTTAAAAAGGTCTACGATGTTGAGCTGAAGGCGATTAAGGTAAGTATAACTCGACGCGGTTGCGGTTAATGAAAAGGTTTACAACCAATGGTTGTTAAACTTCAATTTCTCATTTAACAATGAATCTTCTTTTTGATTGCAGGCGGAGTTAAAGGAATTCTACACGGGCCAGAAATGTACGCCCCCAGGCCTGACTTACATAGTCGTGACCAAAAGGATCAACACGAAGCTGGTGGAGATGAAGTCCAGCACGGCCTTTGACAACCCTCCCCCGGGAACCGTGGTCGATGATGTGGTCACCCTTCCCGAAAGGTACGACTTTTACCTGATCTCCTGCGGTGCACGCCAAGGCACCGTCAGCCCATGTTCCTACAACGTTCTCTGTAACGGCTCCGGACTGGATGCGGACAAGATCCAGTTGGTCACGTACAAGATGTGCCACATGTACTTCAACTGGTCAGGAACAATCGCCGTCCCTGCCCCCTGCCAATACGCCCACAAGCTTGCGTTCCTCACCGGGATGGCCTACTCTGGAAACGCTAACGAAAAGCTGAGCAAGCTGCTCCATTTCCTTTAAAAACTGATTTCCTCAAGTTAGTTGTTCGGTGGCCTCGGTGGTCTTACTTTTTTTAAATGAATAAAAGTAGCTTAGCAGCATCCAATATTAGCATACAATTTTTTTCAACCTCTCATCAACACTTTCATTTAATTTTTGAAATATTTCGTTGTCTTATAAAAATACATCTTCACTCATATCATATTTTTTTGAGTATAGATACAAAAGCATAAGCATAAACTTAATACTATTTAAGAAAATCATATTCAATTATATTGCAAACTATTGCATCTAAATGAACTATTTTTTTAACTGTTCTTTTCTCTTTCATCCATATTAATGGCAACTGGTTTACCGTTTAGGATGGCTTCAGTATTTTCATAGAAGATGCCATGCCGCTTTGTGGGATCTTGCGTTGTTTTGCTCTTCTCTCGAAGTTGCGGTTTATTAGTCGGCCGTGATCCATCACCTTGATAATTGAAGAATGCATATAGTGTATCACGTTATAAGTAATTAAAGTATGACTAGCCAATTTTTTTTAGATAAAATTTTACCTTCGAATATAAGCTTCTGCAAAACAATGAAAGGGGACTCGAACAGCATCGTTAAGATGAATCCCACGAAGAATGACATGACCATGTGGGCGAAGTAAAAATTAATCTACATCAGAAATAAAAAAATTCCTTCATTAAAATTTTCCACTATTTCAAACACATTTCCGGAATATTTAAACTGTTTTCAACTTTACCATATTGTAAGTATCAAACTTGATGGGGACGGTCGTCCTAGTATGAAAAATCATTTGAAGATAATAGGAGCACAAGTACACGCAGAATGTGAGCCTTCCCAAGGGCATGAACGGGCTCCAAGACAAAAACCGATTCACAATCCCGCCATAGCCTTTGAGACAAGCGAAGATGACCCACGCCACGGAAAGGGAAAATCCGAAACGACTCAAGCCAGCATAAAAGTACCCACCCACTTTAGGAATCTCGTAGCTGGGATCAAACCACCGATGGATTCCTAATATCACTGCAAGGGCGATCCCTGTTGAAGCAGTCCAACAGAAGGCAACCAGGATCGCTGGTAACTTAACAAATTTTCCGCGTGTCTTGAAAATAATCCAGCCCAGCCACATCCCCACAAAGTAGGTTTGGATACGGGACCACGGGCGGTGGTAAATGTTTAGGAAACCCTCCGGCATTCTAAGGACGAAGGGAAACAAATCATTTGCCTTTTTATCTAAATAAATAGATTATAAGCTTTGATAAGTTTTTTAAACTAACGGCCTTGTCAGTGCTGCTGCCGGTTCGGCATCTTGATACTCCACCACCAGAGCTGGTGAAATCACAGACATTATTGTGTACAGCGCCAGCAGGGTGGCTCCACTCCTCTCCCATTTCCACAAGGGATAGACGATGAAAGGGGACAAAATGTAGAACTGCATGTCATTGGCAATGTACCAAGTTTCCCCGTGACACTTGAACAACAAAAAGAATGCCACTGTTCAGTTTACATTTACAAATGTGTACGCATATTTAGATCTTCAGATTACTGCTGTAAAATTAATTAAGCAAAATTTGTTTGAGAGCTTACACTATAATCCCCTTCCCCAAAGTAAATGTTATTGATGTAGAGCATATTTGTCCACCAGGAATTTTTGCAAGATTGGGTGTGCATGGGCATATATAAATTCCAAAAGGGTCCGCTTCCAAGGTAGACGACTACGGTGGCCAATATCCCAATCAAAATCCCGTATGTCGGAGTCAGCCTGAGCACAAATAAGTTAGCGGGATAAAAACTATTTCCAAAATTGTCTATGATGGAATTTAAATGATAGCATTAATATACCGCAAATATCGATGAATGTAAAACATGAAAAGGTTCAGTTTCCCTTTGGTTTTGTCCAGCGTTTTGAGGATTCCGTACGTAGCCAGCATCCCACTCATTACGAAAAACGTGTCCACAGAGAATGTCGCGTTGATGATTAGCAACAATGGCCAATCTTCATAAACCTTATTAAAACACACGAGACTCAGACATCCCATATAAATTACGTACGAAATATATTTAACTTTCTCTCTGTCTGAGAATTAAAAAAAAAACCTTTCCTAACCTTCTTCACATCGATCATATTAAAATACGGTATGGCTATCGAGGCAGCATAGGTGTGGCCCAGAACTACCCAAGCTGTACTAAAAAACCGCATTCCGTGAATGCAGCCCATATCCTCCGAACCCTTGCGAGTGCTCATCCATTTCTTGATGTTGGTGTAGAGGGAGAACGCCATCAAGTATTGGAGGGCCTTTCCACGCTTCTTTTTCCCATCCTTTTTGTCTCGACTTGACCAGTAATCAAGTATCCCGGCTGCTAAGCTCACAACAAATACCACGCTGAGGAACACACTTAAATTTTAACAACCAAAAGTCAATTCATGTCAACGATCTAACATCGTAAGAATTTATTTTAAGATTCGATTTGAGAGACCATCGTATAAGGAATATGTCTATCTGATTACATCATAACAATGTCATCCGCCTTCAAAGGTGGTTTTTTCTGTACGGCACATGCAACTACAACCGGATATAAGGATTTCATAGGGTCCAGTCCTATCACGGTATACGTGAAGAGCAAGCCGTTGAGGAGGATCGTTTGAATGTCTTCCTGACTACATGAGCTGGGCATGCAGACACCGGTGGTTGGAAGCATGGGTATGCTTCCCGAATCTGCAAATATTCTCTACGGCCAAAGAGAATGAGATAGTGCAGATTTAAAAAAAAATTGCTAACAAGATTTATTTATACATTATATTCCATGATATTTGGCGTACGAAAAACTCCTCCACGGAAACCGCCTTCTCAACTGCCACATTCCTGAGTTTCCTCACAGAAGCTGGATTTCCGATTGCCGACTCCGAGCTTCCAGGTCCCATTAAAGTATTATAGTCAAAGAGGAAGGAAAGACAATATTGGCCTTCAAAACTTTGCGGAATGTTTGGCAGAAGTTTGTTAAGCACTTTAATGTCCTTGGCTTTGATTCCCACGCATTCATCGAAATCCCCGTAAGCGTTGATATGACCACTGAGAACTCCTTCCGGTACTTTGCCCCAAGAGTCCACCACTGGAAATCAAAAAAAAATATATTTCACTGGAAAATATTTGATTTAATGCAGAGGCTAAAATCGGTTTTTTAATTTTACTTTGAAGCATCCATTTCTCCTCTTCGGAAAACAAATTAGTTTTGTTTGGCAAGGTTCGCACCAGCCATTCCAGTAAGTGACCTTCACACTCCGTGTTATTCACTCCGAAAAATAACTTCTCCCGAATTGTTTCCAATGGCTGGGAACGTACGAGATTTAAGAAGCTATCCAAATACGAAGGCACAGAGATCCTTTCTATTAGGCTTCTCTCCAGATTCGGGTCAAGTCCATTCAGAAATGCGTTGGAATGGTGGAGATCTTGAAGAAGTTCCAGTTTTCCACTGTCTTCATTTCTGTAACCGGAAGAAAAGGATGCACCGTTCACAGTACTCCAAAGAACCACCAGTATTAGTGCTCCGGACACTGGCCTAAGACCTGGAAGGATCTTCATGTTTGCTGCGGTGCAAATAAATTCGCCTATCCCGCCTTTCTGACTGAAACCGAAAAGTGCTGGGAGGATTTTTTCGGCCTTTCCACGAACTTCAGTGGTAATCTTTGTCGCTTTAGCATTATCAAAAATAAATTCTGCACAAAAGAAAATTGCACACAGCGGCGCAGCAAGTGAAACAGAAAGGGTAATAAAAAATGATTGTCTTGTTAGACATGCTCCAGACTATTCGACATTTAATGAGAGAGGAAGATAAGCCTTCTTGGTGACATATGGCCTATCTGGACGTGGTCATCAATGTTTTGGTGCTTTGGATCCGGAGATTTTAGTCATTCATCATCAGTTTTACTATAAGCATCAAAGAATGAGGGAAGTGCTTCAACCAATTTGTTTATATTACAAGTGGTTTATTTTTAACGAACAATTAAATGCAACAGTATGCGTCTATGTGTGAACAGTAAGTAAGGCAATTGTCAGCTCCAGTATACCTAAATATTGCAGATTTTGCAGATTTTTTTTATTAATGATAATTTCTAATCTAGGTAGGTTGGGAGGTACATGTACCAAACCCAGCTAAAATGTATTGATCACAAAGGATTTCACAACTCGCTGTTATCGATAGAGAAGTTGCACGTTTGGCTCAGTGTTTCAAGTGTCGGGTGTCAAAATAAACGAAATGTAAAATGGATAATTGGATTGGGTTTCTCAACTGGCATGGATGAGAGCGACCTTGAACACTTAATTAGCCTTATCACATTCTGCTTATGCTTACCTAGGTTTGTGAGTGTATCATCTTTCATTTCCAGCCTGTGATAATGAATGGGACTTTTATTAAGGTGTGATTTGTTGTGATGAGGAGAGACAATCGAACATAATAATATTCTTTCTCGTTTATATAATAGTCGTTGTTGCTTAATAGATTTTTTTCTGTTTCATGTATTTTAGTAATACTGAAATTATGCAACAGCGGTACATTCATTGCTCATGTTTTTAAGCCAAAATAAGTAAATAAATATTAAAAAACCGACTTAAAATATTGAATTCCAGTAATTATTTATTTTTGACGAATGATTCCAAGTGCAACATTGTTCCATAGGTTAGTACACAATTAATAACAATGCACAAAATTCCTGGTTAAGTATATTAATCGTTTTTTTATAGAGAACAAACACAAACGTTAGTACAAAGTAATTATATTTCTAATACATACCTCACTACTTTTAATATAATCTTAACTATCTTGAAAAACATCACCTACAACTCACGTATAACATTTCAAATGTGTTTTTTTTTCTTCGCTAAAATTAGTTCATCTTTTCTATTAGGTAATTATCTAGCAAGACACAATAGTACACTACAGATACAATCAACATACCTACTCCAGAGGCCGAGCACTGCCGAGCCTTTAGTGAAAATTTATAACTTTTTACGTAATATATTTTTTTAATTAAATTATTCCTACACGACTATTATCCCTCCTGTGCAAAAACGGAATGAATGAAATCCCCCGCCCCAAAAAAAAATCGGATTTTATTTGGAAGATTAACATTGTAACTATTTCAGCACCTTAAGTTTTTCATAATCTTTGATTGGTATACACAGAGAAACATGTTAGCAAATCGACAGTGAGTTTTATGTGGCTAGAATGCATTTAAAAGTGATGTCAATCCTTAGTAATCATCATATTATACTTATCATGGAAATTGGAAATATTCATTCGTTTTCCCGCACGGAACATTTAACATCTCTCATGTATTTATTTCTAGCTTGCATATCGCACTCTCTTTGAAACGATTTATGTGGACGCAGTTGCCATTAACAATTAACATAACACTTTTTGTTTATTACATTGTGATAATTATTTTAAATGATAAAATTGTTGCCGAGCAAAAGTTTTAATTTTTTTTCAGTTTAAATCGGGAACAACATTATGGTCATCATCATCATCAATAGTTGGATTGAAGTTTTATGGAGAATAGGTTTTGATTGGAACAGTAATTTAAAGCAGAATGAGTATCCTTCCTCTTCCTTCTCTTCGCAGTTAAGTCCAATAATGAGGTTGTTGTTTATGGAATGGGTTGGTTTCTTTAGGCTTCTAGAGATACATCAATTCAAGGGTAACATTTTGGAGGAAATACCTAAATGAGCTTCCAAAGTGGAACTAAAAAGGCTTACTGAGGATGTATGGAGAGTGCTTGATTCCGAAGGAGTGGGCTGGAGCCAGATTAAGGTTGACCTGTGGAGAATGGTGGAAGAGATTGATTGGGAGAATTTTGATCGGGATATTGACAAGGGGTGAGTAGTATCATGTGAGTAAAATAAATTATGTAACAGTTGTTTTTACATTCATGACCTACCTTCTCTGCAGAGTAAGCTCCGGGGCCGGGCTTTTTCGTATCATCGGATGGCAGTTGGGTTCGTGTACTGAGGGAGAACGCCGGCGCTTTGTTCTTCATGGCGTCCATGTTCCCGGCGTCGTACTTTCCAGGACCGGGATTGGCGGTTCGGGGATCCACTGCGTCCTTATGGCGGCCAGACATTGTGTAAGCTGGGGCTTTGTGCATTGTCCCCTCTGGGCAGTTCCCGAGAACTGCTGGCATGTTGTAGGCATTAGGTGCTGGAAATAAAATCAATCCATGTTAAAAATTAATAACTAAAATTTACCTTAATTGCTGTTTCCTAAGCTAATCATCATGTTTTATTGCATTTACCAGGAGTATTGCTCTTAATCTTTTTCTCCGCTTTGATTCCGAAGCTGTACTTTGGAGAATGATCCAAAATCTTCTGCTCTGCCTTTTCAGGATTGTACGCACCTGGGGCAGGGGTTACGAAAGGTTTCGGGTCCGCATGACGATAGTGTAAAGATGCCGATGGGGCAGACGCTTTACCTGGTTATTAATATTTCATGTAAAATACAATGAAAACATGAGTTCACTTTAATTGTTTCACACATGAAAGGCCATTTCAAATTAAGCCTGCATGACAATGACGATAGGGTAAATGTTAGTCACTGGAAAATATCAGATCACCCCATGTCTTCCCACAAGTTGATTTATATTAATTTTACGCTAACAAATTTTACATTAGTCCATTCATTCATTCATTTCATTTTCATACAAAAAAGCCACGCACCTTTGCTAGACAAGCCGTTTACATTGTATGTTCCGGGACCAGGGCCAGCATGGTCTGTCGTGTCCACATGTCTATCTTTGTTACGTTTGAAGCAAGCCAAAAGCCCGAGAGAGTATTGATTAATTCATTCCCCAATGGTTTTGTTTTAGCAAGCAGAAAACAGCCAACTCACCAAAGCCCGATTAGAATTTTGGTTTAAATGATAAGAAAAAAATATTGAGATTCGATTGGGTTGTTTCAAGTGGCGGAGGAGGAGTGTTTTGAAAAGTGCGGGGGATGAACATGATGAACACGTGGAATATATTCAACATATTATGTAACCAGTTTCGGGTGGGAGGGAGTCCATCACCATGTTGTCATTTGGTTGATAATGAGGAGGCAAGTTGAAGCATTGGAAAGATAGAGATAAATAAAGTCATCAATCGAAAATCGAAATCATATATTCAGAAGAACAAAACAAAAGATTTGATTGGAAACACAATGAGGAGGTCGTATTTTTAAATTAATCGTTTCTGTAATCCTCTCCTCTAATCTTCGACATATCTACGACTGGGCACTGACTGAATTCCTAGCTCCACCTTAAGCACATTTTATTTGCATGCATCTCCACTTTCTTTTGAATCATTGCATGGTAGTTTATAGGACTAATTATGACTGCTCAAAATCTAATCTGGTGGGAGTAAACTCAAATCAGGGAAAATATTTTATTTTTTATAATACGTCAACAGAAAGAATTTCAACTATAGTCGAACATTTACCTACTTCCAAATGTGAAACAAGGAGATGTACTTTTTCCAGAGACGTAAGGAGTCCTCCCTGCACACATGAACGCATTACATTCAAGAAGAGCATCAATTTTAATACATTTGAAAAAAAAACTAATACTAATTACATTTGTCACTACTGGACACAGTCTAATCACTAAATTTGCTATGCTCACCATCATTATATTCACAATCACAGTCAATCACAACTACAACATGCGAATATCAAAAGCCGAATCTTAAACTATGAAAATAATTAGACTAAGGTGCAAATACCCAATATTATTAATGGTACATGAAGCCAAAATGGTAATCTACAAACCATAAAGTTCATTAATCTAAGAAGGCTACATTTGAGTTAAAGCTAAAAATAAATTACCCGTGCCATTTAAAGGTTTAATAATTTGACACAAGTCAGAAATCAATGTAGTGGAAAAAGTATGCCACTTTAGAATTCAATTGACGTGTCCTTTGCGATTTGAAGAAAACTTCATCGAATCCAACTTACCGATTAAACCCGGCAGAGCCACAGAGGCAGGACCTGGACTACTGAACTCCGCAGCAATAGGTCCTCGACGCTTGGTCGGAGTCCAAGGTCGCTGTTGAATATGTCCACCCATGTCTACAAATTCAGAAAAAACACCAAACGAATATTAAAGACAAGACATAAATCAATTTTGCGTAGTTTTAAGCACAGTAAAATGTATAATTAGACAATTGACAATTAATCCATCCATTGTTCAATTTACTACTTTGGCAAAGGTTCCATACATACCTATTACACTTTAACCTGTATCATTTTTTTTATTAATTTTGTAAAGCAAAGTTACGTTGTTCCACTTTTGGTCAATCTAAGCATAGTACATATTATTTTATTATTATCTTTCTTCCCTTAAAAAATCCGAAACACCTGGGACTACCGTGAAGTCAAAACCAAAAAGGTGCATAAACGAACATGACCTTGGAAAATTTTGGTTGGCTGTCGTACTAAATATGAATACATTTATTCAAACAATGGGATTTAATTGAGGAATAGTTCCTCATATATCACAACATATAATAAAGTGGGTGGCACTTTGCATTTAAAAAGCCCCA
Organism: Lepidocyrtus cyaneus; assembly: GCA_034696785.1. Classification (NCBI taxonomy): domain Eukaryota; kingdom Metazoa; phylum Arthropoda; class Collembola; order Entomobryomorpha; family Entomobryidae; genus Lepidocyrtus; species Lepidocyrtus cyaneus. The sequence goes on along the minus strand of JAQIWX010000016.1, from coordinate 2,305 downwards.
TTTGTCATAAAAGCTGTCTCAATGTTTGCCGAAGGTAGTCAGTGAAGTGTTTGGTTGGATCAAGCTAAAAAAAAGGGGGAACAACCAAACCGTGCACTACGCAAGGAAGCCCTGAACATAATTCATTCATGAATGAAAATTGCTAGCTTCAGAATTACATGTCTAATATGTAGTGCCGCTACAATTTGCAAATATATGAGATGGGCCATTATACTTTACAATTTATAAAGAAGAAAGAGGCTTCTGGGGCAACCTAAGACCCAGACTTTAATAATGAGTTTTAGTAATATTTTCAATTTAGGAAGAAAAAAATCAAGGAATTGAAAACGTTACGGTTCGCCAATTACCTGGAGTATTTAATTATTTTTTATTGGGCACTATTTACAATGCCGGCATCAAACAAAAATATGGGAGTAATGCATAACAACTGTGCAAGGCGATAAGTACCTACTCATGTTTGTTACCCTTCATCTCTGCTGCTATTGCTCGGTTTCATCATCATGGGATGAATTAAATCAAGCATAATAAACATGTCAAAGGCAATCCTCATCATTAAATCTTGATAAGGTTGTGCTATTTCCTTTTTGTCTTGAAGTAATGATGAGGCGCTTAGTAGAAACCTCAAAAATGAAGAAGAAGAAGAAGAAGAAATCAAGTATTGGCTTATTCCCTGTTAAGAACAAATGCGTGGGTGTTTTCTTAAAACAAGAAAGCATCGACAAAATATTTTACAGTGAAACCGTCCATGCAAGCACAAACCAGAATTGGAGGTAAGTAATCTAATCGTCTTTACCGAGATTACGTAATAATCAAAATCTAAACCCAATGTCGGTTGACTACCTACTTACATTACATCGACGATTAATTGAAACCCGACAACAATGCACGTCATTTAAAAACAACACGTTTGCCGGAAATTAAACGAGAAAACGAAAAATTAGTCCAAAATGGGAAGCATAGTAAAATTAGGTTTGGATGTACTCGATCATGCCAATTAAGTTTTATTATTTATAGATAAATATAATGTGACAGACCATCTGTTGGACTCATCTTGAAATTGGTAGGAAAAGCTTTGGACGACGCTTTGTTTATGAAGCAGATTGTTTTATGATGACTCTAGAGGAAAACCTTGGAGGACACTTGTTCTGGCACTGAAGGGTAGACAGAGTCGTCCGCTGAGCTGATAGAATATAGAACCGTTTTTGGCTGAAGATTACCTATGTAAAGTCAGTTCACGTTACGAATGGGAAATCCCTCCTCTACATGGAAAACGCTTTGTTTGGGAAAGAGAAGAAGATAAGCAAGAAATGTTTTAGTTTCAACAAATCAACTCTTTCACTTGAGCAATTTTTTGATGCAGCTTCTTCACAAAAAATACACTCGATGTAAGGTTGGAGGATAAGGGAAAAAAGGATATCATTTATGGAGAGAGAAGTGACATCGGCATCATCACCCTATCTCGTAATTATTATCTTCTTTTTTTCAAAAATCTTCTTACATTTTTTTGTCTATCTGGCTAATTTAAAGCTTAAATTCACTTGAAAAGACGGCCCATTACGTAGGAAGCTGTGTTGAACGGTTGTTGTGTTGGATTCAGTCGAGAAACAATTCCAAAAGGAAAATTATTCCAAGTATGCCTCGTCTTTTTCTCCTGACCACTGACTGACGCGACACTTAATAATCTCATAAATGGGAAGATATGGTTGGACTCAGTTACCAAGAAGAAAACGAAATGACTGTTCGACAAAAGGAATTATATAAATGGCCTCATTCCATTCCAACACCATTCCATATTTCTTCTTAGAGATCGGACGCCATTCAAATCACTAACCACTTCCATAAAACGTCTTCTCTCTGACTATAGCTCAAGCCTACACAATTTTTTTTTGACTTCTTCAGCTTCTTCTAGAATGAACACGCTTGCTTTAAAAGAAGTTGTGAGGAATTAGTTGGAAGGAGAGAGAGAAAAATATTGTTTGCAAGGTTGGATGGATGAGTGTTTTTTTAGCATTGCATTGTCTGAGAAACAAAACTTGCTTCCATTTATGTACACAAACGAAAAAAGGAGCAATTCCAATTTTTTTTCGTTCTCTTCATGATTTCACTGGCTCATCCAAAAACAAAATATTATTAATATTGTAGCACCTTGCAGCAGATATAATACAAAATAATTTTACTCCCTTCATCCGTTGATCTCTTGATGCTGGATTAGACGAGGAGACTCATTGTTAGGGGGCGAGATCTCATGTATTTACATATCGGCCGTGCTTCTTCCCACAAACTCCAACGGTAGGATGTGTACGAA
>JAQIWX010000015.1:0-46755 GCA_034696785.1 Lepidocyrtus cyaneus | reverse complement strand
AGTAAAATATGTATAGCTATTTAATTTTACGCACAACTTATTTTTAACTTTTAGTTGTAGATTGGAAATGGGTACCTAATACATCTTTAGCATCCAATGAAACTATTCAGTTTACAGATAATCAAAAGTGGAAAGAAGGAGGAGGAGTCTATGGCCAACATGCAGTACTCAACTACTTCCAATTCAAGTCGTGGGATAATTAACTTCAAGCATATTACCAGTGAGGATATACTTCGTCTTATTGCTGCGCGGATATGTATGAGTCTGGTTCGAGCACCGAAACAAACTGATTACTTTTCTAAAAATCAGGTCTACCACTCCAGCGTTATTCGCTTTATTGGAATGTGCTGCCAACAACGCTATCAATGCGCTTAGTGTAAAGTAGGGCTTTGTGTGGATACTTGCTTTGCATTGTATCACACTTGAGCTAATATATAGTAGTTTGTAGCTTTGTTCCTAGTTATGAGTTAACTAATTTATATTCGAGGTATGCTTGCAGATTTTCGGTGCTTCAAAAATACTATTATGATTATGAAATATAGTTATAATTATATACCAAACTGTTCGTCATAATCGTGTTTTTATTTTAAGTATAGAAAAAAATTTGTAATCTACGTAAAAAAATAGCCACTTCCATGAGTTTCACTTGTTCCGAAGGTCACCGCTATGCTGATATCCGTGATCAGACGTAATATCACTCACTATGATAAGAGCTTCAGCAACAATAACCACGCAACCACGTTTTTTTTTAATTTTTAATAAATTGATAAGGCCCCTAGCAATAGCGCTTATCGCCGCTGCAAGGAAGATATATTTTTTTTTGCCAATATCAAGAAAGGCAGTGTCCTTGATTCCACATGTTTATCCATCAGACTTCAGTACTTTCAATCAATCAGAATGAGTTTTGGCAGAGAGGAGTTTTTTTTATATATTGGTAGACCTATGAAAAATGGATCGGATGCAAATAAAACCTTCTCGTGAGTTGAAGTAATTAAAAAATTTGTCGTATCCGGTTCGTCAGTTTAAAGGAAAAAGTTTTCTTTTTATGGTTGGATGCCATCATCATTACCATTTAATGCAGCTTACCCAATTCAGCTAAAAGTGTAGCACTACATCGATATGCTATATAAGCTACACTTAAAAAGACATTTAAAATTTACACAGGAAATGCGGCTGACTGGAATAATGTAAAAATGACGCTGAAAACTTTGTTGGCCTCCCTCTTACCTATAAGAGTGAAGTGCCTAATGACTTGATGGCCTATCGTTTGTGTAGGATAATATCATTATCCTTGATCTTGATATCCCATTTTACGTGAGTCTTCGGATGTTATCAGTATGAATAAAACATTACCATTTTAGGTCTAGTTTTCCACTTCAATTAGAATATAAAAGGAAGGGGATATAGAAATGCACGTACCCCAGCTTACCGTTTTAGTCGAGGAAGAGCTGCCAGTCAGGGCTTATGAACTTCACTGAAGGACTAGTTCTGTATGATCCAGGCCAATCCAGGGAATAAACGCACATCTCGTGACGTACATTTATGTCATATCTGGAAAATCTGTTTTCGTGGATGTTCGAATCATTTTTGAATAGTTTTTGAAGATTTGAATTGTAAGTGCATTGTCAGCTGTTCCACCTTTCCAAACCGACTCCCATTTCCATTATCATCATTCATCATTATTACGACTACACTAGTGGCAACGTGGCAAGGATGAGACTAAGGAATCATTATAATTTCCGTTCCATTACAATGACAATGTAATTGCTGCGCGTGCTCTCTAAAACTGCCGAAATTTATGATAATACAAAATAAATTCTGCAACACGAAAGTACACTTTAGAAAATTAAAATAATGCGATTTATTTCCTGAAATCCGAATTGTTCTGCAATCATTCACTCCAGAATATTTATTTGTTGGTAATGTGTATGGTACAGTCATTTACAAACAATTTTTACTCTAGAATGTGTGAGATAAATTAAGTGGGAGCTGTTCTATTATGGGTAGGTATGCATGTTTCATTAGAATACTCACAACGAGAACCCCCACATACCAACACGTGTATTATGATTTGTTTAATCGAATTTTACAGAATCAAAATATTTTTTAGTAAACAGCTACATAGTCTCTTGCTAGGCGCAATTCAAAACCTCTGTGGAGGAGTTAAAGAAACACTAGGCGCAATTTATGTCTCAAACGAAACATTTACTCCCTAATTAATATAAATAAAATCGAGATACATATACCCCTAAACTAGTGTTCATTCTTAGTTCAGCAAACTACATGGAACATTTAAATTAGTTAGGTAAAACTTTGTTAAATATATTGTCTTAAAACTATTTTCCCCAGAGATATGTTGTTCCATATCTCTGATTTTCCCTTTTCGTTAGTTGAACTTCTAAATTATTTGTTTATCTAAATTATATCTACATTTTCATAGACATACTTTCCTCCAGGAATATTTCGAGTAGTCAACGATATGCTGCCTTAATATCCAGTATTTTTAATAAGAATAGAATGTGCTTGCTATACCTATACTACTAATTCAACCAGTTTACATTTTAAGTTGCCAGTGTCCCAAATGGGTATAATAAAATGTATGCATGCAATAGTTCCCACCTTAATCACGTTCGATAAAACATCAATTTTCATTTTCTTTTCTTATACTACTTATTTGTATATAATGTCAATGTTTTATTAAGATGAGATAAGATATTTGAATTATACTGCAAAAGATAATCATTTGTGTACATATACATGTCTGTGGTAGAATCTGCCAGTTTACTGGGCACCATTTGACAATAAAGAAGTTATTATTATTTAAATGTATTCGCTATATTAGCAGTTGCACTTAATACTTGTTTAGTTGTAATCCTCTAATTGACTAGTTCATTGTTAGTATTTCACACTACAGGTGCATTGTAAAAACTAAGCTAAAGTCGGACTAACATAAAACGCAAAAGTCAGCTTATGGATTGATATGGATAAAGCGTAACCAATTAAATAATGTAGTATTTATAGAATGCTACCTACACACTTATATATTTGGAAGAAATTAACTGCAAAGATTACATTATAAGCTTGGCAAAACAGCAATAAAAGTTTAATTACAAAATCATGGCAAAATTAAATTTGCCCTAGGTGTAATACACACTGAATTTGGGTGACGACGTCATCTAAGATCTGTATAGTCAACAGTAATTTCAAAATAAAACGGTAAAAGTAACGATTCCATTTTCCATATTCAACAGTTCACGAACCAGTTAAGAAATCAAACTAAATTAAATACAAACCTATTCCAATTTATTATTACAAAATTATATGCACAGTTTTTGTGAGTTGTTGCGACTGTGCGTATCAATTTGTTTAAAAATGTTTGCCTCGCCATTGTGTGGTAAACAGTGCATTCCAATTGCCTTTCGTTATGTGCTTCCTTACCAAGAAAAATCTTACATCGCCCCGTGTGGAAAACCTAACTTCATTTCAGCTTACTTTTTTGTTCCTCCACCTTTGATGATATCATTTATCTACAGGAGCACATGATCACTCTTTTTTTATCCATTCATCTTTCATTTTAATTTAAATTTCCACTCCAATGTTCATTTACCCTCAGAAACACGATATAGGATTGAAGAAACACTGTCGGTATAAAATCTGTCGCTTCCTGTAAGCATAAGGACCAACAAAGGCAAACCACTTGTCCCCATATTGATTTCTCAGGTTGAGAAGCCTCTGCCGAACACGAAAGCCGGGATTGCTTTCACCAGATGAATTAATAATATCTGATGCCGAGCCGCCGCCCCCTCTCCCAACAGAAGATTGTCCATAAATGGGTAGCACGCTGGAGGATGAGGAGGAGGATGGAAAACTTCGTCTTTGCTCCCTTTCCAAATCCTCTCTTTCATCTACATCTGAATCATCATTATCATCAATACTTCCAGTTCCAGGAACAGCTAAATCTCTGGAAGCGGCTGAATATGATAATGGCCTTATTCCCAGGGATCTCTTATGAACAATCCCGTAATTAGAAGGGATGCTGAGATGCCGTAGTAAATGATGTTGCTTGAGGTGCTCATCTTTATTCGAATTTTCTGGGCCGAGAAGGGATGACGATGATGATGACGGCCAGGGATCTCCATTCCTACCATTTCCCATTGCAACCAAATCAACATTTCCCAAAATATCCGAGTTATCATTTACGCCATCTCCCCCATTGATCTCATTTCCGTTGTGGCCAAAAGGAGCAACAGGACTTTGGAGGGAGAAGGAAATTGGAAACTTTTCTTTTAGGCTGCCTTGAGTCGTATCCTCCTCCACTTCTGCCTGGCCAACCTACAAATATAAAGTTACCAATTAAAAAATAGTTAAAAAAAAAGACTTCTTATCGTTAGGTGAGTTGAAGTGGATGGAAAATTTGCATTTTGTGAATTTCCCCCTAAATATGAATGATATATTTTTAGCAACCCCATAAGTGAAATTCTGTCTTCTTTGATTAATTCTTACTATTTAACATTTTCCGCTTTCTTAATTAATCTTATGTAACAGGAGTCGGACGAAAAAATACCATGAAATCTGAAATACAATCCGTTTTTTGTCTTGGTTTTTTTTAGCCAAGTTTGGGATTTTGAAAGAAAGATAAATGCGGCAAGTCATCATTTTTAATGGTTGCATAATGTGATACTACACCAGGAAAACAAATTCGCATAAAGTTGAATCAACAGGCAATAAATTAACCTTTCGTGACTTTCATTAATTACTTTGCTCTTTGGCCTATTGTAAGACGGGGAATGAGTAGGTCATAAATACGCTCTTTCTGAACTAACCTGACCTCACAAAAATTAATTCCAATTCAGCAGTGTGGAAAATGATTAAAAGAGCATAATATGCAATACACAGATATGTATGGTGGGCGGCTGCAGGGTAATGAAAATAACTGGAGCTGACAAACCAACAGTAACTCTTTTTTCCGTGTCAACCATGAAGAAAACGTAACAGGGCAATCTTTCCGTCTTTCTTTACGTCACCCTTTTTAAAGATCCAATTTTTTATGACAGAGGCCTATTTTCTTGCCCGTTTATTATTAGAAGGCAACAACAGTGAACTAACATTCTGATATCTGATTGTGCGTGTCCGTTAGAAGTAACATAAAATCGGGAGCAAAAAGATAGCGTATCTATTCTTGTCCCCTTCTAGTATCTTGTCTTCCTCCTCATTTTACATAATAAAATTCTCCCAAAGAGAAAAGAAAGCAAATTGATTCGTTTTGTTGTTTAACTTATTTCTCATCTCGCTTTCTCTGTCCACATCGTCATTCTAATTCGTGATGTGATATCTTGTCTCATTTTCTTTCACTGAAATTGGTAGTCGGGCGGAGCAATGAAGATGATTCCCTGAGGATGAACGATGAGATAAGACATAAAAAAAGTACATCGAAATAAGAAAAGAGCATAACCTAGCCAGAGTGATGTATCCAGCAACAGGCTGTAGGGCAAAGAGAAAGCGGAATAGTTTATATACCTACGTCGCATCTTTTGATACTACGGTGACATGACATGGCTTGCATAATGTATCCCCTCCGTTTTCTGTAAGTAAACGTGGAGTGAAAGCAGAGCTTTATCGTTTTTACCGTCTTTTTAAGTTTCGGCCTTCACGTCCAATCTCTCATTTTCTTTTAGGCAGAGAGAACACGACTTACAATATAATCGTGACAGAGTCTTTTCGCTACTACCTACCAATAATGTCCCACGTCATAAAATGGTTGAGAATGGATGCGAATGAAGACAAGGGGAAAAGTGCAGCGGAGTTTGGAGTAAATTGTGAAAATATTCTTTTTCTTTCGCTATGTATTTCTATACGTGAGTTAGATAAAACTGACAAAAAAATTCCGCTCCCAACCGGTAAACAGAAGGTGAAAGTAGGCTTCCAACAAAGAACTCAATTAAATTGAAAGGGATTGAAAAATCAACAAAACTCCGAAACTTACTGATTTTTTTGAACTATTTATCTTTCTCCAAAATTAAGTTGACTCATTCATTTAATAATAGAAAAACAAACAGAGATTTAAAACTCGACAAGCAGAGAGATGATGTAAGTCAATCAGGAGAAAATTGATTCAAAAGCATCACCAATTCAATTGGAGACTCGGATGGAGATAAAAAATCAAGTTAAATAGATGGGCAGATGCTTGAAACAGAATTGAGTTAAATGCTTGCCTTGTTTTACATCTCTCATTTTCTAAAAAGAAGTTTATTTCAATCCATTTGCGAAATGAAATCAAAGTACCTTGCTCGTCTCTATAAATAATATAAACTGAAAATGTCGTTTGAGGAAATTTTTTTTTTAGCAATGTCCCTTTCTGGTATGTGCTCTTTACGCAGAACTGGATACAACTCGAGCTCTTACAATAAATATATTTCATTATATTTATCTCAGAAGATTGCCTCCTTACAATTGTAAAAGATAGTTCATTTGTTTGGTTCGTTTTATTTCGGGGAAAGACCAATTGAGTGGGTGTATAGAACAGTAATAAATATAGGTAGTAACATAAATATACCGGAGTGCACTGCTGGAAGGCAAAATAGATTGTTCGTGAGATATCAAAGGTCTCATCGCAGTACATACATACCTGAGTATTTATGTTTCCGCCTGGAATTACATAACTAAACTTTTGCCTAACCTACACTGGTGGATAACAAATCAAAATTTGTACATGGTCAAGTTTAAATAAATAATTGAAAGTAAGGTGAATAAAAATAGGAAGGAAAAACGGAGAAATGTTCCACGAAAATGGCTTCCTTGATTTTTAAAGAGAGTAGAGTATGAACCGTAGGCGGAGTCGGGTCAATTTCAAACGATTTGCTCAAGGCTACTAAATCAAGTAGACGAATAAAGTTGGTTTTGTATAGAAAAGATACCTTTTATAAGCTTGGCTAGCTAACCACTTTGATACAATCTCGTATGTATTTAGTTTAAAATAGGGTAAACAGGGCGATCGGATTTCATACTTACTCCATTAGGTTTAGAAGAGGGATGAATTTGAACAAAAATTTAACGGATTCTTTAAATCAAATGGAGTGCATTTAACTGGAGATGTGCCTCAAATTTAATTTACTCATGTTGTTTGAATCCCGTCTTGTTTACTTTGTTATGTTTGAAGGCAAATTTAATACAAAGTATATTGAGGAGGCGGAGGTGAGGGAGAAAGGAAGATACAGAAATATTGTACTTGGAACTTGATACAGTCTTTCTTCTGACAATTGTTTATGCGCCTTTGCCCATAATCTTCTCATACGTAATGATTGTCTTTAAGTACTTATTAGCAAGTTGCATAATCTCTCGCCTATGAACTTAGAAACAATGTAACATTCGACAAGCTCCTTTGTGTTCTACTATTTAAGCATGTACTTTGCCCGAAGAAAAATTTAGTTTAAGAAACCTACTTTTGACCCCCAATAAGTTCATACTCTACAACATTACATTTTCTCGTGATGACGCTAATTCAAACCCTGCTAAATGAACTGGCAAATCATTTAATTATGCAATGAGACCAATTAATATGTAGCAAAAGGGTACTAGCGAGCGACATCCAACTACATATTATGTGCGTGCCAAGCTATACCAATCATAGAACTTTTAGAACTTTTGATTTTTCATTTTACCATCAGACTTACTTATATGACACCGTCACCGTAGATTCTTCTACCTTTGAAGTTTTCTTTTGTCTCGTACTTTCCATTTCCATCACATAATTAGCTACTTATTATTAGTTTTTCAGAAAAGGGAGAAAGTTTTAGTTCACGAAAAGAAGGTTGCTAATTTTAAGTTTGCGACAGTTTTAAGGTTACTGGAAATGTGTCGAATTTCTTTACTATTTCTATTCAGCTTTTTGGTCATATTTTTCCAATATGACACCGGTCAGGCAGATTGTTGAGTAGACCATACTGCTTCAGAAGAAAGTTAGTTACCCTAGAAAATTGTTGATCATCCGCCCACCATGTTATTTTATGCAAGTATGGGTGACCATATGAAATTCATTTATTTTACAACTTAACCTATACGTATACAATATTTTATAACTAGCCCACTTACCGAATGAAATGGTTTCCCTCCGCAGTCTCCAACAAAGCTCCAAACCATTAGCAAAACAACCGTCCCTGTAATCCCCGCGCAATTTCCCGTTCTACTTCCCCGTTTAGAACTGTAACTATTTCGGCTTCCCTCACCACCAAGCCCAAATCCTCCATTAAAAATTAAAACTGGCATGATGATAATTAGCAAGGAATTAGCTTTGTCTGTTCAAGTTACACTGCTGCTCCCTCCTGTTTGAAAAAATCTTTGTAAATAATAAATTATTTGCAACTTTGCGAGATTGCTTCCAGTTGGAAAACAGCACACGGAACTACACGCATATTGTACGTTTTAAAATGTCGGATTTAACAAGATATATCAGCCCTAATTTTTCATTTCAGGGAGAAAAACGTTATCTCAGGAAAACACGGAAGTGCGAATATAGGAACGGTTGTCGTAAGTGAACCTGCGATAGTCTGGGGCAAGTTGATACGCAAGCAAACAGCAAAATGCCCTTTTCAAGTAATCTCTCCTAATCCATGTGAAAGCTGTTTCCTCCTTTATTAGGTTTCTCTTCCTTGCAGAGCTGACAACGGAATGAAGGGAAAGACGCCTTCCATCCTGGGTTTTATCCTTCACTTTCACCCGCTCCCATTCCCTCAATCACTTCATCTCCGCCTCCGTACTTTTTATCTCTGCCGTGTCATATAACCAGCAATAAAGTGCGAGGGAAGGAGAGATGGACGAAGAAAGGAAATGCGGGGCTTTCTCTCTGTTAATGTTAATGAGGATGAACAAAAAACAGGCCATTTCTTTAGTGATGGTGATTGCGATTATGAACCCCACACACAAGCTCATTTTTGCACATTGCAAATAATCAGTTTGTTGGGGAATGGTAAATAATTTCGTCATTTTTTTGGAATGACCTACCTGGTTGGATTGGAACGGAGTGAAATGTTTCCCACGGATGAGTCTGTAGTAAATGGGGGAAGAATAATGGAAAGTCATTATTATACAATTTCGTGGAACTTTCCCCAGATGTCTATGGAAAGTACAGAGTTCATCTTCATAAAGCCACTTACACTTATACACTTGATTAAACAACAGGTTGCTGTTTCTGCGATTCAGGATGATACACATAAATGGCTTGATGGTGCTGGAGCGCGGTTAATATTCTTCCTAGGACTTTTTATCGGGCTTGGTTAGGTTTGGAATATTGGAATAGGCATATCTACTATTCGGAAGAACTAATTTCCTTATTTCGCCTTGTTTCCAGATAACACTTCCAATGAACTGGTTGTCTGGTATTATGTCGGAGTGGTTGGGCTTGTTTGCTTTAGGAGGAATCGAGCACGGAGTGAAAGTATGTATCTTTAGTGTGAAATGGGATGTTTGACTTTTCGTCGTAATCAATGAAAATGGATGAGTTGTGAGGAATTGGCTGACACGAAGTATGAAACTTTTGAAGTAAATTATGATTGGGATATTGTGTTACGATTTCAGGAACGTGAATTATAAACTCTGATGCAAATTGATGGGGACGCTTTGGAATTCGTGGAATTTTACGCAGTTCGTGAAAACGAACTATGTACATAGTATCTAAACTAATAGCTATTTACTTACTTGACGGAATTTTTCAATTATCAATTCAATTTCACCTTGCAGAAACGTTTTTCAATGTTCCTCCTACCGAATTTAGCGAAAATTACTACTTACTAGACTGTTTACTATTTCATTACTTTTCCGTGATGAAATATCCGACAGTTGGCTTATTCGATGTATGTATGTAGGTATATAAATTCAAAAACTGATAGGAAGTGGTTTGAGGTAATAAGTTGCTTCCGCTGAGGCGATGGAATGGAGCAAATGCATAAAACAAATGATAGCTGCTCCAGTCTAGGATTCATATTACATGGCCTGGCCTATGCACCGCCAGCACTGAAGCTACAGCTTATATACATAGTTCTTTTTACAACCAAAGCTACTCTACGTCAGACGCTGCTTGCTGCTGCAAGGACTTCCAGTGACATCCGGTCAATCTCCTTTCCCATTTCCACCGGCTATTAAAAAGTACAATGGTGTAATTAGATCAGCGGTAGTAGACTGAAGGGATTAGGGATACGTAACGTTTATACTGTATTCTGGAATGGAATAGCCATGGCTGGAGCTAGAGCTGGAAAGAACCATTTGCGCTAATGTGGGGATTTTGCAGTGATTGGTGATTACATGAAAAATGGATTAACCTTTTGGAGAGGGATCGAGCAATGCATTTCAAACAAAAATAGACGGTATAGGATTCACTTTGTTTTGAGACACTTGCCGATATTGATATTGGGACTTGTATCGTATCAAAATTCCGGCAGGCATTACGATTGTAAGTGCCAATTCTGGTAGGGATTCTATCCGGAATAAAGCCTCTTCAAACTGTTGTATTTTTCATGTATTTTATTTTATTTTTGTCACGTTTGTTTGCATTGGTCAAGGCGGAGTATCTCTAAAAATGAGTGCTTTCACTGTCATGTAATTTCCAATAGCCCTTCCGAATTGTTCTGTAGCAGAACTGTATCTCGTAAAATTCTTTACCAAAGACAGAGGGAGAAAGAGTTCCATCTACGAAATTGCTCACACCCACGCCAGATTTCCCTTGAAGATTTCTTAAAGTTTGCGACAAATAAATGAGCCATTATAAATGAATCAAGCATTTTAAAATGAAATACATTGATATACATACTTTACTTATTTGGCAAAAAGTCCTCCGGTGAATAGGATGAGTTTGCAAAATGACTTTCTAAAATTAAAGGACTAACGAAACAAAAAACAGTGCTATTTCTGTGTGGTCATGTCATGTTTTTGGGTGCAGGTACCTAGATCGTATTTTAATTTACGTTTGCAAAGTAAACAAGACAAGACAAGAGGTAGTAGTAAACCAGTGTATGCATATTTAAAATGTAATTTTAATAAAAAAAATCCTTCTCTTGAAGCTGAACGTGAGCACTAAAAACTTTCATACATTTAAATAAACACAATACAAAGGTAAATATTAAGTATAAATTATTAAATATTAAATAAACAAACTGATTATCTTAACATAAATTACATTTCTTTTCTTCAACTAAACATTTTTCTAATCCAACTAATTGTAAGTTCTTGTGTTTTGGTATCCCGGAAGTGAAGTAGATTTTGTAGTGGTAACTTAATTTACATCATCCTCAACACTTTAGATGTCAAGTCATAGCCAAACTTCATGTGGATGAGCATACTGGAAATTAACTCTTCTCCATAGCCATTCTCAAGTGGAACACTTCTGTAACCCTCTCGTAAGCATCTCGCCTGTGAACACAAGTTGTTAGAAAATTAGCCCAAGTCATACGGATTTCCTTTTTAAAGGAAGGAAACCTGATAAAAAAATTACATGATTACTCTACTCACAGGGTATGTGGCTTGTCCAACAAAATATGAGTCACCAAAACTGTCTTCATCCGACACGGAAAATCGTATAAGGGCCAAGTCCGGATTAAGGACTTTTATCGTGAATTTTTCATTCCAGAAGGGATTAAAGCCATTGTCAGCTAAGGAGGGAAACAGAGATTAGTCGAGAAGAGATTGCCCAAGAATGGCTTGATGTTAAAATATGCAGGAGAAGGCTGAAGGCTTACCAATGAACTTTTTCGTCCTAACTGTTTGGCAATCAAAGTCAGCCCCAATTATTTCCACTTCAACGTAAGGACTCGAGATGAATTTATTTCCAGAACGGGAAAGCTGGCGAGCTGCAATGACCTAGGTGCAGACAAAACGGAAAAGTGTTACAATTTTAATATGGCAAGAATGGTTGCTTGCATCATATCCACTTCAATTTTATCATTGTCTAATTTTATCCTACCGTTATTTTAAATACTAAGGGCTGAATTTCATTGGCATGCAAATCGCCAATGTTTCCAGGATGAAAATTTTTTCGGTGCATAAACTCAGGCCGGAGCACATACCCACACCTTCCATTTTGACGAAATTTCCCGTGATTAAGTTGCATTGGCCTGTCTGAGGAAACATTCGTTAATTCTTGCATTAATATAGTTTGACCTGAACATGAATACGAAGCAGACATATGTATTAAACTTCAACGCAGGCATATTCTTACCTGGAGTCTGATAGTTCAAGGCAACCATTTGACACCCAAAATTCCAGTATCGGATCGGATTATAATTGGATGAGTCAACTCTTTGTGCCTTCGGATAGACCCTGTTAAACTGAACCTGTAGTTTCAAAAAATATTTTTAATGTAAAAGTTGTAAAACGGATGGCTTCAAGTATTTGTATTTAAAAAAATAACTGATAAAACATCTTACTTCGTGAACCCAAACATAAAATTCAGGTTTTGTGCTCATGTGTTTCTCCGCAGTGACTTCGGTAAAGCTCGTCATCTGATTATATATCCTACCTTGTGTCTGCACTTCGTCCGGAGAATGTTTAGGTACGGTGCAACAGTAAATGATCAACTTTGAAAGTTCCTGAGCAATCTTATTCTTCTTTTGGATTTGGTTGCGTATTGAAATTTTTCTAGTCATTCGGTTATTAACAGTGTTTATTTCGTCTTGCCTGTTGAGTTAATTTTTTCTTTCAAAATGTCCTGAAAAACTTGACGAAGCTTAGAAATTTATGAAAGAAATAATACTTTATTGAAATCATACCATTCTTTGGCCTCTTTGAACGTCTTCACTGCAGCTTGGAAAGGCACAGGACTATTGGGAACCCACACTCTTACGATGTAGGGGTAACTATCATCTTGCCCCGACTCCACGTCTGCCTTGCCTAAGGCGATGGATCCTTTTTGTAAATCCCCGAATGGTGAATTATTTTCTTCAATTTCTTCTACAAAATTGTTTGGAAACGTTTTTTGTATTTGGTCCCCCAAATCTCCTTTCCACCACACCCCATCATGCTTGACAACATTCGTAATAACTTCCCCTTTATTAAAGGTCAGCAGTCCTGGATCGTCGGGATGATAAGGGTAGAGTGCTCGAACTTGACAAGTTGTGTTGGTGTTCGTGTCCAAATAGTCCGGGCTTGTGTAAACTGTATCGTCTGGAGGTATTTCGACACTATGGGCAAACTTATAGAGCTCTTCATTTACTGGATGCTTCAACTTCAAGCCTTTGTAGAAGCATCGGTTGGAAAAGTAATGGATTAATTTCTCGATGCTTTCGAAACGCTGATTGTGGACGACAAGGAGGCGGCCATCTTCTTTCACCAAGCAATGTCTAATCTGATTTTCGATTCTGAAGGATATAACAAATCGGGCTACTGTAGAGTCCTTGGAATAGCGTACCAGGAATGCACCGTTGAGGGGAATCTTTTGAAGAATTTCTTCTGCCTTTTTACGATCCATTTTCTCGGGGTTACGTGAGTTTGGGTAGAACCAGGGCTCTTGCTCGTGTTTCTCCGGTTGTGGGACAGGTTTGGTGAAGCATTCAATGTAAAAATCCTACCATGCATGTAAAGAATAATTTTACATTTTAATGAAAATTCTAGTTTTTGAAAAACAAAAATTCGACATTCTTTTCAATGGGATCCCGTACCCGTGTTTCTAGTGAGTGTAGACGATAATAGCTTATTAGAGAATACAAACTGTCAAACTGTTTTGAGGGAAGTAGATAGTACTGGGTTTGTTCAGGGTTTGATCGAATCCGGATGTTGTGAGGTCTTCCTTGAGATCTGTACATGTTTGAATCAGCATTCAATGCATATTTTAAATTTTCAATTCATGTTTAAAAACTTTCTCATGTCGAGTTATTTTTTTAATTACAAGAAACAAATGGTATATTCCCCCGGGTACGTATCACTTTGCCTTACAAGGAACCCACCCTCAACATCAAACTTCTTTACGCGTTCTTCCGCAGCCTTTAAGCCTCCGTTGATTTTGCCATGAAACCATTTCTTGCTATAATGTAGCTCCTCAATTGTCATTACCTGCTAGAAAATGGAAAAAGATATTCATTACATCTAACTTTACGATTTTATGTTGAACTTAACTCAATATTTTAGTCTAGTCTGTCACAGCTTTGCGTTTGTACCGGGCTGGAGTCAGAGTTATCCGAGTCCCTCCAGTGATTGTTTTCGTCTGCAAGCTCAGTATAGATTAATTTTTCGTTTGTCAACGCAAAAAAGTACGGCTCCCATCTACCTCCTTCTTGTACATACATCTTCCCATTTTTAACGGTCTCGCACAAGTCCATTTCATCGGTTTCAAAATTTTCGAAAATCTGTTTCGCATGTTTGGGTAGCTTCTTGCCTTTTAGAAGGATTCGTCGCCTCAACTGATATGGAGAGGGAAGCTCAGCTTCATCTTTGGAGAGAGGAGCTGATACGAGCATCTTGCCAAACACCTCCTGCGAAAAGAAATGAAACATTTTATTTAATTTACAACAAAACTGCTGATATACATACTTTAGTTTCATTCATCGTCAGTTTAATATGAAATCATTTAAATTCATACCGTAAACTTTTTGGCCATTATTTTCTGTTGGGCTAACAAAGAGTCACAATCAACTTAAAAATTACAATGGACTGGAAACGAAAGTATTCCGTATTTATTTGATTCTTATTATTTTTATCTTTCACATACCTACACTGCAATGGTTTTCAATACTGAGGATAACTGGATACCTGTAAAACCACATCAATATCATCAGTAGGTATAAAGGTTCCTGCAACGTTAAATCTGCTTGAATATAATTTTACTCTGAGGTAACAAAAGCATGATCCCTAATCGTTTTGATAACATCAATAAACGCAATTTTCGTTGTTAGCGTTCGTCCATGAAAAATAACAGGACCATCGGGTCCATCCCAGCAGTCAAGCTCAATACACCTGCATCCCTGACGTAGGCACCTAGCATACGCCTCGACAGAGGATTCACTTGAGACCTGCGGTTGAAGTTATACGAGTAATTAACTAATTGTGAATGAGACTTAAAAACAAAGACAGGTTCCATCGACAAAAAAGTATGAAACCCTTTTCAGAAAGAATCTCAAAAGTTATCAATTACCTGATCCCCAGTTAAGTACGTGTTGTGAGAGGAAGCTATCCAGTAATGAGATAGAGGACGTGTCATGTCTTGGTGGACAACATCATAGCTCTGAAGCAGCAGTTTAAAAAAAGAATTGATTAGGCAAGATTTCTAATAAAAATTATTATGAATATAAATTTTTAGATACCTTATCCCAAACTTGATTTTGCTTCGAAAATAAAAAGTCCACGGCCTGCACATAATTTGTATGAGGAAGTACCGTAAATTAATTTACTATTCAACATTGCATTGATTAGATTACCCTTTTCCTTGAAGGTTTGCAATAATGTGGTTTTACCTCTTGAGCATTCATATATGCCAATCCTTTAGTCCCATTCTTCACATACTCGCGAAAGAATAGTGGGTAGTATTCTGTGCAGTTAACTTCGTGTTGCTCATACCGCAAAAATTCTTGAAATCCATTTAGATCTATTTTGCTTTCCAGAGCGTACTTTCCAAAACAATCAGTGAAAATCTGTACAAGAATACGACAGTTGTAAGTACTCATACGTATCTGCCCACTACATATAGCATATTATAATCCCGAATGTTCCAGACAAAAATTAATAAAGGATATCCCAAATTCAATAACGTTTTTTTGTACTTGTTGGTCATGAAGAAACTCCCGAACTAGTCTTGTGAAACCAAAGATGTTAAGTGTTCCATCCCTATCCTGTTCCATCTGGAATTTTTCTTTCAACTTACCAACAGATATTTTGAAACTAACTCGATTTGTAAAGTCTTTCATTTGCTTTAGTGTCAAGCTGAATAGGATGCGTGTTGTGGAGCGGATGTAGTGATGAAAGGAAACGAACAAAATAAAAAAATTAAATTATCTACAAGAGGAGGCCGCTAAAACACTAAATGAAACACTTGATTTCTTATATACCTGTGCTGATTCGTTGAGTCTATCATATTTTCATACAGTTTCGCCATCCAAATATCCATTCGAGCCAAATATGACGTGGGTTTCTTCTCTATTAGATATTCCATGCCTTTAATCCAACTCTCGGCTTCCTTCTTTGTTTTTGCTGTGGGGGGAATATCAAAATAGAATGTAATTTAGTATGCCTGTTAATATTTAACCTCATTTAAAGGAAACACCTTTAGTTTGTCCAATTATCATTAATAGAAATTTAAATAATCCGATTTTATGTGTATTACCGGCAATGGATAAGGTCTTCAGCCGAAATTCCATTCCATAAAACACCACAAAGCATCGCGAATTCTCAATCTTTTTCGCTTCGGAAGCCCAACGCTCAAAATCCTTGGAAGACTTTCCATTTCGAATCTCCTTAACTTCAAAGAGATTGACTGAAATCAGTAAGAAAGTGGGAATGTAATATTGAAATAGAATTTTTGTTCATGCACATTATGAAAAAGCTCACCATTGGAGTCCACTTTGCCAGTCTTCACGTTTTTGCATACCACCTCGAAAGTATCATACTGGAAGGATAAAATAATGCCTTCCGATTTCTTTTTGGAGGAAAAACGAGTCACTTCTATTTCTCCTAGGAAGTCTGCCCCAACCAGTATGCTGTTGTCCATCTTGGTTGCAATTGTTGAGAGCTATCTGCACATATGAACAGTGAGCAAAAGTTGAGATTTGTTCGCTATTTAATAGTTACGGAATTAATCAAATCTAATAATAATTAAGAATCTTCTCCATACGTCAAACGGTAATTCCAAATAGACGCAATGATCCATGGATTATTTCTCTATTGTAATTGGTGCGGCACAGGGAATTTGCTCCAACAGTCCCCAGTCATCACATCAAAGTAGTTGAAGTCCCAATGCACCGTACGTTTCTACAGTATAAAATAAAAAGTGACTTGTTGCGTTCAAAAATAAAACAGCATTCATTTTCTTCGTACTAATTTTGGGTGTGAAGTAGAAAAGCGGATGCTTGCGGTTAGCTATAATTGTAAAAATGCAACTGTGTGTGATTGGTTTTATAACTCAAGTTTGGTATTATGATTACAATGCTGTACCATTCGTAGGTATACCACCTAATGCCTGCAGCACGGTGGATTTTCTATCAAATATTAATAAAAGTATGTATCAAAGCCAAACACAAATACACAAATAAGGTAACTAATTTATTGATTAGTCATAAACTACTATGCTTTAGGTAACTTATTATTACATCATAGTTGGCTAACCAAACTACCTAATCTATGAGTTTTTCATTCGTAATTTTAAGGTGCTAACTACTGACGTAAGAATTGACAAAAAAAAATCAAAAGAGAATGACGTTAACAAGGGCTTCAATTATGTACTACACTAGCAAACACACATCTTACACATACATATTATCACTGGGTTTATTTCACTGAAATAATAATATAACAAAAACAAGTTACTGTTGACGCAATATAATTCATTAATAGAATATAATAGTTTTTCCTCAAATTACCTAAGCCTACAACTATGAATAGATAATTTTCTAATAATTATAATGGACTAATCAGAATCACAGGACATGCTTTTAAATCCATTAGAAAAATAATCTACGTAGAAAAAAAAAGTTACGTAAAAGTAATAGGAACAACGGAGTAAATAATAACTGACAAAACTGGCAAATGCTATTTAAAAATAATAGGTACGAAAGAAAAGTCATACTAGTAGCTGGGGTACAGTACATCGCATGATGGTACAATCGAGCTCTCAAACAACATAAAACATACACATAACAAAACTGAGCATTGATCATAACATAACATTTTTGATAACCCTCAGATTGGCAATTTCGCTGTTGCTGGCTGATGTATGTTATTGTCCACCAAAGCGTGGACAGTTACATTCCAGATTGTTGTCGATGCAGTTGTTGCATCGAACAGGCACGAACTGGAGGTAATACCTGTAAAAGTACTTTCGGAATTTTCCTGCCCGCGAATTCCTCCTTGAGTTCCCACGGGGGCCAAAATGGGAGTCATTTTGCAACTGGTCAAACCTCCGGTTTAAACAATCTTGTTCATTCATTTGCTGGGAATGTCCAAACTGCTGCTGCTCAGGTTGTCTAAACTGGTAATCATTTCGTTGTCTCTGATAATGCTGATAACTGCGTTGGTTGCGATTCCAGTCTCGGGGGTCTCTTGGAATAAGGTATCTTTGATACTCGCCCATTGGTCTGTTGTTACCTCGTCCTGACCATTGGTTCCTAGCATAGAAGTTACGGTTTCCAGGTCTGGAATTCTGCTGGAAATAGCGAAAGTTAGTTTGACGCTTGTTGATGAAGCTCCGGTTTCCATCCCGCTGGATCTGTCGCAATGGTTCCTGTTGCTGCTGCGAACCCCACCTATAGGAGCCCCCACCATTGTTCGAGAATCTGCGGAACCTTGGTGTACGCCAGCCACCTCTACGCCGCTGAACCTGATTGTCTGCTAAGTTTTCGTCATCCAATGGAGTATGATAGAATGAGTGGGAAGGTTTTCGATTGTACTCATCTTCATACGAAGCCTGACGCTCATCAATTACATCGCCACCATCACCAACATAATTTTCAGATGTCGAATTCCAACGTGAGAAAGTCGGTTGATATTGATCTTCATCCCTGGCTGGGTTTGGACAGTTTTTCTTGAAGTCCTCAAGAAGCTGAAACGATAAAGCAAACAATTCGAAAAAGCAATTTTAGATAATCTTACATCCATATTACTGATCTTCACACACTACTGATGACTGATATAACTCCGCCTCAGTTTACACATTGTTTTAGTACTTATGTATTTTTACAACGTACATCTTGGATATACCCGTCTTTCCCTCTTGCAACGTAGCCCAGAAACCAATCGGAACGTTTAATCATGAGCTTATCCAAAACCACACCGTTGATAAGCTTCCAATTGTCTAATTTTCCAAAATGGTTAGAATCAGCAACGATTTTGATGATCTGACTGTCCAACGTCGCCAACTCTTCGGCCATTTGGGGGAGCAGTTGTTGGACCAAATAGAAGAACAATACTGGAAAACATGAATCAATGGATCGATATAAATACGTTAATTAATATTACATAAAATGTTAATCAGAAACATCCATAGATGTACTAGTACTAGTACTAAACATCACCCATTTTCCTTGCATGCATGCATACCTCCATCACTAAAACTCTCTGCAAATTTGTCCATCTGGATATGCTTCAAGATGTTAACCCGGCTGCACCACTCCGCCAGTTCCGGACTCTTGCTCATGCTGGAACTGTTATAACTATCCATTTTGCTGGTGGTTGGACTTCCGCACACATTTAACAAACGGCACCTACAAAATAGTTTTGAAATCCAACACCACCCATCGTTTTCAATGAAATTATAATTTTATTGCCTATATGTGAATAATGTGAATTAGACATTTAGACCTCGACAGCATTAAATCTCAATTACAATCTTAAAATCACCTTAGTATATTTCATAAACAAACCACAAAACTCACCTGACACCTGACTGACTCCGACTCCTCGACTCCCCAAAAACTTTTACTTTTAATCGACCAGCAGCGCAGCGGACCCCGTCCCCTTTCTTGTCCAGCACAGCACGTTCAGTTTATTGCAGGGCAGCGTACGTACTGTAACGTGGTGGACTGTTATTATCTACTTTGACTTTGACCAATTAAATTAAATTAATTGAAAAGGTTACTTGTAGGTAACTACGGCTGTTTCCTACAACTCGAGAAAAAATATTATCCCAGAAAAATCACAAAATCGGTACTCGAGTATTCAGTCAGTATTCAGCTTACAGCACCAAGCAAAGCAGAGCTCAGCCGTGATGAACAAAAAAGGAATGAAAATGAAATCAACTCGAAACAATTTTACCAAGAAACTAACCTAATGCAACGTACCAAACTAGTCAACAAGACAAATTGGAAGCGAAAATGAATATTGGCACTACAGTCACAGTGTATAAAAAACACTAATCTAATCTTCAAGAAAAACCAATTTGCAACTTTAAAAATACAAAGTATTTGAATAATATTCAATATTCAGTTTCATTCCCCTTTGAATCTGCGCGTTAGCCCTGCTTGAGTTTCTCATTGGAATGCAAAATGCAATGTAATGAAATGAAATGGTTTCAGCATTTTGCTACTCCGTGATTGGTGCTTTTTTCCTAGCTTTGTTCTAAGAAGCTTGAAGAAAAAGGGATAATATTTAAATGAATGTGATTTTAAAATCTGAGTGAATGGATTTAATTTACATACGTACATATCACTTTCAATTCAAACTCAATCCGCAATTCCATCCAGACATCCATGAATTCCGCGGCTGAAAATGCAAATTTAAATGAAAAATTTAAAAAGCGAACGAAATGCTTCAGTTCACTTCTAATTTTTTTTCTCTGATGAAAGCAAAATGACTAGGTCAAAAAACGTAAAACCAGTAGAAAAGACAAAGACCACCGCGACTCGCCGTGCATGCCTTCTGAAACAACTGCCGATGATGATGGAACAGGAATGAACAGGAACATCAGAAAATGTAGCTGTTGAGCTGCGAAAACCCAGATGGGGCAACCATGAGCAGAGTCTGTGAAACGGAAAAGGGGGAAACTTTTACTTTGTTCTTCCATAATATCCAGTCGAATCAGTCAAGTCGAGCGAGCCTGCTTCTCTGCTACTATACTTGTCTTTGCTTTGCTCTCTCCTCGCTGCAGCAGATTTCGTCCTCCTTGCTTATGGCGAGCTTCTCCATAAGGCCATGTCTCATCTCACGTTTTCAGACTTCTTATCGAGAACTGTTTATAAAAGGAAATCTGGAATCCAAGCGAATGAGTATTTTAATTCATTCATTATTTTAAGGGTTATCAATCCGGATGGGTCTTATACGTTCGTTAGCGTTTCAAATCAAGGGTTATTATACTCTTTTGTCTCGTCTCCATTTCATATTTACCCCAGTTTTGGAATAAAGTGACCGCTGAGTCAGTCCAAGCCATAAACAACTCATCTAGTTTCCGCCATATCCGGCTACCGGAAACTGCCCATTCCACATTAACTCATCTGACCACCACCATTTCCATATATCCATACACTTTTAGAATGACCCCCAAACAAGTTAGTGATTTTATGAACGTTTTCTACCCAAAAATGGGATTTTTAAATTGTTCAAGCCTCCGTCGATCGCATTATCCAGTCATTATAGCACCACACAAACAAATCCACATCCAATTCAAAAAAAATCTTCCCAGCTTTTACTCCAAAAATGCCCATTAAAAACAGCCAGAGCTTCCGGAAGGAAAAAAACGTTCTCTCCGAAAAACAAGAAGTGCCGAAGAGATTTGTAGTTTCACGCTTTAATCCGACCTAAAAGGGTATAATTGTTTCAAGAGGCTCATGCAGCACTCCATACACAACAGCTCCCGCTCCAGATAAAATCCTACTTCCTTCATTTATTACTCAAACTGAGAGTGACCCTCTGCCTATTTATCACAGCATCAGTTCCAAAATCGGCTTCCTCGTGCTTTTCTATGCCATGCCATATGAAATAGCTTGGCTGCATTTTCATGAAATGGGAGACTCTCACCGACGCGACGATACCAACGTCAGTGCCACCTCCGCCAAAGCAATAAAATAATTATTCACGCTGTTATTAATCCCTCACTTTTTTACTAATAAAAAAAAGTGGTTTCCCCATTTTTAAACAAAAGCCAAAAAAGCAGATCACTTTTCTTTTAGTTTGCTGACAACATTAACATTAAAGGCAACAACGGCAACAGGATGGATGGAGAGCGTTAGGGAGGCTGAGGAGAGAAGGAAGCATCCTTTTTGCATATAAATCAAAAAAGCTGCTCCCTTCTTCCTCACGAGAGTCTTTAACAAGTCACCAAGTTACCACCACCATCAGGACAAACGAAGCTTTCCCTCCAAGCCTCCGTTTCATCAGCATCCTCTCCTCTCATTCTATTGGACTTATATGATTCCGTTCCAGTTTTACCTTCAGAAGTCATCCCACAGATAACTTATTTTTTTACTGCTTTAACTTCCATTTCCGGGGATGAATGTTGAATTCCTCCCAAATTACGATTTACATCAAAGATACCGAAATCCTATAAAAGATAATGGGGAAAAGTTGGATGGCATGGAGCGCATCTTTTTTTTCTCCTCTTCTCTATTTATTATAAATTATTGTTATCTCCATGCACCATCTTCTTGGCTTGGGTGACATTTTGATGAAAGCATCAGTTGTAATATCCGGTGTTGGATTTCAAAAAAGTAAAAAAGCACAATATGCACACGACCACCGCGCCGATTTTCCCTGTATATTATTAAATAAAAAACATAAGTAATCCCAACAAACCTTCCTTCAATTTGACTCAAATACTTTAGACATGAATGGGGAGAAAGGAAAATGCGTTTAAAATTTAATGAACTTGAACAAGCTTGTTTTTTGTACTTTTGTCAAAGCACATATCAACCTCCACACAACTACAACAACAACAGTGAACGGTTGATTGGGCTCATGTTCCCAGTGTTTTCACTTTGTACTGGAATTGAAAATATTCCCATGAGGGTCGGCGAAAAAACATTCTATGCATTGCAGTTTAGTTTGTGCTGCTGGAGAAGAGGAACTAAAGGGCATCATCATATCCAGCCAGCCATAAATTAAATGCAAATAAATCCAGAGATTCTCGGTGAAACATGTTTAAAACTTGAATCTATGCATGGCCACACACACTCTTCTCTCATCGCTTCCCTCACATGATCACACCAAAGCTATGCCCAATTCCAGTGACATCCACATCCATATCCAGGAAGAATACAGAAGGACACTCGTCCATGTCAATCAAAGCCACGAAGTGTACCAAAATGGTTAACTAGCATTTCATTGAATTGAATCCATCTCGTTTCCTCCTCCAAGTGAAAGTAGCTGAATAGCCGAAATGAAAATGCATAGCATGAAAATGAAAAGTGTGGGACGCCATAATACAAGCTTAGATCTGTTCTGTGCGGCTCTTCGCCCATTAAATCTATCCATGCAGCTCCTTCTCTCTCATCAGAGGAGAAAGGGTTCCATTGTCTCAGAAAGCACGACAATGAACTACAATAAAATGATTAACAGCTCTCTTGTGTCGGAGACACACTGGATTCTAAAAAACTCGAACGCTCTCATGTAAAAAGTGACGTAAAGTGTCAATGTCAAAATCTGTGACAAACTAGGTGCACGCGACCTGTCCAAAAATAACGTTAGCGAAAAGTACTTTACTTTCATGTTGTTTTGTTAACATTACATCATTTATTTTCATCATCAGATCAGCCCCGGCATTGTTTAAAAAAAATAACAATGGTAAAAAACATCACATCCTTTAGTAAACATCGCAGGCGAGCATGGAGCAGCAGCAGCACCCGCCACTTACCCCTCCAAATCCTACCACACCAACATCATTAATCCCACCCTTGCCTACTGTCTGTCTAACAATTCTTCAAAAAAAAAAATACACATCGACGAGACACGGGAAACATGGGCGGGGTATTGACAATTTATTATCGAGAGATTCATATATTTTTTAGGAAAAAAATCAAATGAAATGAAATAAATGATGATTGGGTTGGTGGAGGAATCCTATTAAACCTAATCGAAACCAGGAAGGAAAAGACAAGCTGTCACTTAAAATGATCCAGACACAAGCTGATTATGATCATCTTCCCTTTGGAAGCAGCCAACTGGAAGAAAGATCTATTTATCAAAATATAATAATATTCTATTATGAGCGGGAGGAGAGGGAATATCATCATTCCAAAGTGTATTTTTTACCTAAAAAATGATATGAGGACATTATCACATTTACCTCTGTTTCCACATGATTATCTTATTACTTTCGTCCCTTCTTTTTAAAAAAAAATAGACAGTAAAGCCATGTATGTATGATAAGCTTTCACTGAACATGTCTCCACACATCCTCATATATCCTTTAATATGCTACCTACTTGCTAGTCCATAAACAAGATTAAAAAGGATTTTCCTCAGAAAGAAGATAAGAGACAGATCAATCCATCTAGTTTTCTAATAATTTGTCCAATTTTCTACTTTACTCCATTTCATTCATGAACCAGGAGGCACCAATGTATTATTCCTTTCTTAAGGCATTTAATACAGTGAAGGATACAAGTATGAGCTGAATGGAAAGTTAGCTACCCTTTTTTTACATCATTTGATTTATCATCCGGCTCACCGGTCACTTGACGAATTGAGATGGGATGAGAAAAGAACATGTTATCTTGGGCTTAGAAAAAAAAAGTGAATTGGATGATGAGTAAAATGACTAGGAAGAGAAAGATAGGGAAGGGAAAGCCAAGTCAAGTCAAACATCAAGTGAGGCGTAATAGGGTTGGGCTCTTGCCGTGTGTATACTTCACCTCTTTCACTAACTGAAACAGTTATACTTTATATAAGTTTATAAATGCCCGTCTGCATCGCATTATACTGCTTGCACACTATTAGAATGTACAACAACAAGTGAAATTGATGACGTGCTGCATGACTGGATTGAATTGTGTGAGTGAACAGGATGAAAAAAGGGTGAATGAAAAAAAAAATGTTTCAAACTATTTTTTTCTCTCTCTCTCTTAGACCCGGATCAGGACGATTTGTATCCTTCAGGAGGAATCGAGACAAGTTGATTTCATGAAGAGGAGGATGACGATGATGATGATGAACGGGATATGGTGACGGTGTACTGGTTGGTAGTGCCAGTAGTGCTGGTGCAGTGCACTGGTACAAGAGCCCATTATTTTATTGGATTGACCACGCTTTTAAGTGACCGAAGAGCTAGAGCCCCGGGTAAAGACCAAGATAAAGTTTTTGGATCGCCCGTTTTCCTCCTCCAGATAATGTCATGTAAACAGAGGGCATGTGACTTGTATTTATTAGGTAAAAGTTTTGTAGTTTTTTCCCTCCATCCCATCTCATCCCATTCTCATGTAGATATTTTCCCAGGAGGAGGACACCATGGAATATAGGAGAAGGTTTGCATTGCATTTATTTTTTTCCAAGGGAGGAAATGAGAAGGGTTGTTTTTCACAACGTTTATCTACTTGATGGGTTAATACCCTCCGGTACTAACTGATACAGTTGGAATTAGATGGACATGCATGAAAAATTCCTTTTTCTAGTATCCCTTCAAAAAATAGAGCCGTGTCGGTTGGATGTCCAGCGCTTCCCATTTCCAAGGGTTGAATGTATACATATTCCAATATCCAAGTCAAACGCCAATGAACTGTGGAACTACAAGGCGGGTGCGTGAGTAAGTGAGTGAGTGAGCTGTTAATATTGGGCGAGTGAACAGGTCAACTTAATGGATTGGTTAGCCTATCCAATTTGCACAGTCATTTGTTTATATGTCCCAGCAGGGATAAGGGAAAGGAGGAAATAAAGGATTGAAAAATTGCTGTCTGGATTGCAAGGGAAGAGAGAACGGGAAAGGAGAAAAATCACTTTTTATCGTAATAGCCACACTGTTTGAGTTGGTAAATAGGTACAAATGATCATTATTATTGTAATGGTCGGAACTATTTGCAGGGGGGTTCAAAGTAAAGATATACCTTTAGATTATGTATTCATTGTTCACTCCTCTCCCTCACATGAAAGATAAGTCAAGTGCAGTGGCTAGTAGCTATTTAGGGAAAACGGAAATACCAAACTTTCCGTTTTGTCTCCGATTACCCCAGTCCAGTCTTTGTGGTCAGTTTCTTTTCATTCATGTTCCTTCTTTATCCTGTGCTACAATAATAATCAAATGATCATGATGACGAAAAGAAAGCACAGTGATGATAAGGGATACAGTAATTTTCTGCTATATTTTTCTCTCTTGATATCATTCCACTAAAAATACGCAATAAAGTTCGGTATCACATGTGCAATTTCTCAAGAATTGAGGCATTTGCTTCGGACATCAGACCCTCGGTGGTGGTGTAAATGATGACAAAATGACAATGATAGCTCCCAAGCAGCTGCACGATATTGCCGTATCATTCTCAAGAAGACATCATTTCTCGGTTTTTATGTATATTGCAGACTCACTCATTTTCCTTTCTCCCAATTCAATACAGCAATCGTGAAGCGAAAGGTCAACATCAAAAAGGAAACGTCCGTTTGCTGCGGCCAGAACAAGAAACAAAAGCTGTTTCTGATTGCGCCCCTTTCATTTCTATTATCATCCGAGAGCAATTCCAGCATAATCGTAACATTAAGATAGGAGAAGAAAAAGTAAAGTGTGTTCAAACATAAAAGAGCAAGCAAGTTGCATCATGATTGTCCTCATCATCACCATATCATCACGGTCATTGTCACTGGACGGCTACAGCTTTGGCAATGAAAATGATACTATACCGAACCCGGGATTGAACGAAGGAAAAGGGCAGACCTACAAAGAAGAATTACGATTATGAGCGTTCTTGATTCTTTCTTCTTTTCGCTTCTCATCTCAATTGCAATTCCTCTTTCATTTTCATTCCATTCACAAAAGAGGAAAGAAGACCAATAAAAGGCTACACAGACAGACGATGAGAGAAAAAAGTTACAACTTTTACAATAAGACTGTAAGTTTGTGTCTTGTCTCGTCCAACAAAAATGATGATCCCTGTCCTATCATCAAAGTCGTCCTGTCGACGTCCTCTGTCCTATCTATCTATTCATGACCAAAGGAATAAAGAAACGGTCCGAACGGGGAATGGCGGAAAGGTAATAATCATAAAATGATATTGTATTGTGCACAGTGCACAAAGCAAAAGCCGATTCCTGCCAGCCAGTTTGCAGTAGACAGAGAAAGAAAAAAGAGCAGAAGAGAAAATAACGATGTGACGTATCCACATCCACTCATATCATGGACCACCGGCAAAAAGGGCAAATATACAACTTGACAAAATCATCATCCTTCACATCTTCTTCAAAGAAAATCGGAAAAAATAAATAGTAAAGCCTCCACTACTCTCCACTCGACTCCTGTCAATCTTTTGATGATGATATTGATGATGACGTTTCCTGTTTCCACTTCTCCGCAAAAAAAATGCTATATTTATATCTATGGTCCATAACTAATATGGGAAACTGGAGAGATTTCCCATATCATGGAATGATACTGACGAGTGGATGGAGTAGTGTCCTGTACATGCACATCAGGAAAAACATAAACATTTTGACGAGGTTCGTTGGTTATTTATGTTTATTCCCAATTATTTCCCTTTTTCCCTCTTTAGATCCCCAGTCCATGCATAAAACTTTTGAAGAGGAGTCACCGGGATGGCGAAGTAGCCAAAGCCAACAAAGGGCAATCAATGATGACGAGATGACGATGATGCTCCTCACATTAAGTACTGTGTAGGGCAGGAGCAAACATAAAGTACTTATTTGCAAGAGATATCTCTCTCATTATTTCATTTCCATCATTTGGTTTGGACCATGGTTCACTCGTCCAAAAATAAAATGTAATTTGGTTCCCATCTCCACTCATTTCTGCCTCTGGTGGTGGTGGTGGGGACAAAACTTTGCTAAAGATATGCTTATAGTTATGTAACTTTAGCTTGGGTGGGGACGGTGATGCTGATTCCGATGATGATGTTATGATAGGTAACATTATTACGTTCCATTATCCCGGCGATGAGAACTAAAGAGGAATCTGATGAGAGTTGGATTGTGCCCCCGAAACACTTTTGATTTTTTATATGACTGACTAAATGAGACTGCTCAAGGGTGCTTATAAGCAGCAGAGTAGAGTAGTGGCAGAGAGAATGGCAACCAGAAATTTTTGTTGTTGGAAAGAGAAAGAGAGGGAAGCCATATCACAGAATACATAATTCCATGTGCTGCTGACATTAATGTTCGATGAAGCTGGCGAACCTTTTTTCTCATCCCTGTGATCATGGGCCATGGTTTGATTTGGCCACAGAAAGTTTATGTGACGGATTTACAACTTTGGACTGTGTTCTACGCTTGGTGCACAAAACACCTTTTTTCATTTTCATTCAATTCAATTCCTCTGATCTCATCTAACTGATGCTGTTTGGTTTTGTCGGTCCCTGTAATAAACTTGTTTCCTTCCTTCCTTTTTACTAGAGTGGAATGGAATGACATTTTTTTCTCTCTTTCTGATTGTGATTGTGCCACGATGCTTTTCTCTTGACTGTTGAAGGATTGAAAATAAAATTTTACTACTTTTTTGGGAGAACCAACAAACCAAAGTCAATGTATGCAATACTGTAACTTTTATGCTCTCTTTTCTCCTCTCCGGTCGGTCGGTCGACTCAAACTGATCAAACCACATTGCACTTCTGCCAAAGTGTATGTACATTTATGAGAGAGGGCGAGCGAGTGAGCGAGGGATGCCAATTGTTTTTCTTCCTTGGTGTGGCCTAGCAGGCGGTGGTGACGAGTTGCGACTGATGTGCCAGAAATAAAAATAATAAAACTTTTTATTTTCAGCCAGTTTCCCCGTTTTGTTTGATTTTTCATTATGATCAGGAGAATGATAATGATAACGATGATCAAATTGAAGAAAGGGTAATAATCGTAATTCCTAATAATGATATGTGTACGTAATATTAAATTTAGCGAGCCACAGCATTATAAAATATCAGCGGGCGGATCTCGAGCAATATAAAACTTGACGAGCAGTTGTGAAGCTGCGTGGTTTTCAAAATATGAGTCTGTATACCTTACTCTCATTTCATCTGACAAAAAGTCCCAATTTCCAAGTGGCAGTTTAGCCGGATTAGAAAAAAATATGCACACATGCATCCATCCAACCAAGCATCAATCCTCATCCAATCTCCAAAAAATCCAACCAGGGAAAGTACAAAAACGAAACTTGTAATAATAACGAGTTGAGTAGCAGAGAACTCTGGAACGATAAGTAGGAAAAGGGATAAAGGTCACAGCAGGAGGGATTTTTATGCACTTTTACAATCACAGGGAATCATATTGATTGCATCAAGTACATGTGTGTGAGGAGATCATTTTTGCGCTCTAGATTTTATTGGAAATGGTTATAGTTATGATCAGATGCCGCGTGGAGTTGTCGTCCTCCAATTCACATCACATCCCATCATCATCCTGCTCCTCTTTAGAGAAAGGAGGAAACAAGGAGTATAACATGATGACATCATGTTCTTGCGGTGATGCGGTGGTTTCAAATCTCCTTTTTCTTTTGCTGTCACACCGTCCTCATCATCATATCATCTTTTACAACCGTGTCGTGATCGTCTTGTTTTTCTCGGCACATGACATTTTGCATTGGAAATGTTTGGATTGGCTTCACCAACTTCCAGAGCTCATATTCACTCCACTTTGGATAAGTGAAGTGAAAATTTAGTGGTGGTGGTGGTGGTGGCGGCGGTGAAGAAACATTTTATAGATTATTATGCGTGAATATGGCTTGTTGGGTTGCATAAGCAGGCAGACATAATCATAACAAGACCCTTTTCCTTCCTTTTCTTCCTCCTCCAATGTTTTTATGTTCGTGTGTGTTATGAAATGAAATGAAATGCGTGTATGCAGAAGCACAGCCATATAATATATATTTTTTTTTCAATTTATGATTACTGTTATGATTATTACGGGACCAGGACGTGTGCGCCCGTTTCCACACGCAAACACACGTTGGAAAGGTTGACAATTGCCAAGAAAATATTTTAGATGAGAGATGAAATGATGTGATGTGATATGACATGACGGGAGGATGATATCATACCATGATAATAATGATGTTGATGGGAGTGAAAAAGCTTTTCCTCTCAATGAAATGAATGAAAGACTTTTATTTTTATAAAGAGGACAAAAATTTGTTTATGGGAATGGCTGGGGCTACGGGAAAATCCCTATTTTGTAAAGAGACAACCTCCTGGTTTGTTTTGTTATATGTTTATTACACGACTCCGATGATAACTATCACTCTGATATTATGGTAATGGTAAGTAAATGTAAAGTAGGAAAATGTAACAAATCAATTTGAACAAAATGTAGTGAAAAGCCGGGATTTCAAAACTGGTAAAAGTGAAATGGGTGAGAGTCTAATGTGGAATGACAGACTTAGTGTGGTGGTGATGCGATCCTGAAGGTTGGTCTTGGTGGTGGTGGGAGCAATATAGAAAGCACATTAAGTTTTATGGAGGACAACGAATCTGAATGGTTTTC
This sequence comes from Lepidocyrtus cyaneus, assembly GCA_034696785.1. NCBI lineage: Eukaryota > Metazoa > Arthropoda > Collembola > Entomobryomorpha > Entomobryidae > Lepidocyrtus > Lepidocyrtus cyaneus. The sequence continues at coordinate 16,521 of JAQIWX010000015.1, read as the reverse complement.
CATTGAGGAAATTTCTGGGATTGAGGAGTTAATGTGATGAAAAGTTAGTTTAGTTAGATTAGCTTGAGCTCAAAGCTCCAACCACTCAGCCAGTGAGCACGAGCAGTATTCTAAACTCACAGGATCCTCTAATATGGATGGAGGTTATGTAAGTAGACATGCATAATATGCAAAAATATGTTTGTGCATACACCACCACCAACCTATTTTTGCATCTGAGCACGGATATACTTTTAATTTTTGTACCGGTCCGCATTAATTTGCATCATGGCAGTTATTGCTGTTTAATTACCCCCTCTTTCATATTTCCCATTAAATAAGCCATTAAACCTGAAATTAGACTGGTGGGAACCCCTGAAGAAGAAGTGTTGGGGATACAGAGAAGCTCCAAATAATGACGAATGCCATTTTCGAGCGAGTCGAGTGAGCTATTAAAAGCAAAAGCTCATATTTTTCTGGAGACGTCCAACAGGGATCATTTAACACTTTTTAATTGCTTTTTTTCCTCTCCTCATCTGTTCCAGTAAATATGAACTCAAATCAGTCAGCCCAGCATATATCACACCTGTTCCAAATTTTATAGCCGCTGCTGCTGGGATATTTTTGATTAAAGTGACAAGGGAAAGAAAAGCAGTTGATTAAAAATGAAAGGGCAAAAATTGTTCACACTTTAATAAACCATTTCCAGACTTCTTTAATCCATAATCATTTTTCAAAGATAATGGGCCCATGCATTAATCTCTAGTAAATTCCCGAATGTTCGCACTTCATAAACCACAGCGACATATTTTATTGTGTTGGGAAATGCCATTATATCAATGTTGAGAAAACCTTTCATTTTCAATTTAAACTGAGCCATTCAATCTTTGTTCCGTGATCCATTATTCCCACTTTAAAAACTAATATAAATGGTCTCACCAACCGAACTCAACTTTGAACAATTTATAAAAATTAGTCTTTGATGCAAATCTCTTTCCTCTTGAAAAAAAAACACTCACTCAACCCTTTCAACGTTTCTCTCACTCAACTCTTTTGATTGTTGTGTGGTTTTACACAAGGAGGATCCAACAAAAGAGGTTTTTTAGAAGGACTCGCTCTACTCTCCAAGTCAATATAAATATGTCACATTGAATCCAACCATTTAATAATGATGCTGGTGGTGGTGATAGCGATGATAATGATAAAAAATTGATTTGGTTCAGTTCAGTTCAATATCCATAAGCTGAGCTACTCGAAAGGGATGTTTTTCTTTCTCTCTGCTTGGTGTGGACATATTTCCCAATATAAATATATAAACAGACCTCCCATTGCGATTATTCATTTCACACAATCTCAATTTATATCTGTCCTTTAAAATCAAATTGAAAATCAATCCTTTGAAGAAATTTGATCCAAAATATTATTATACTTTTCCTTTTTTCATTCAATAAAAAAAGAGTCCCTCTTTAGAGATTTCACAAATCCAAACACCAAACCATAAAGCATCATTAGCGCTCATTAAAATTCATGATGGTGATTTGACAGTGATAAAAAAGGTTTGAGCTTGAGTCACACCGAGCCATACGAAATTGATAAATTTATTTTTTTATAAAATATAATTTACAGTTTACAATATTACTCATAGCATTATTGACACCTTTCCAACAATTGGTCTTGACTCAATACTCATATGGCAGCAACCAGAAAGTGGAACAGAAGCTATCCTGCTGTTTCTTTCACTTTTTCTCGGATTGCCCCATCCGCATTCTACAATGCAATGATACGGGTGTAAATGCTGAATTAAAAATGAGGGTTTGACGTTTCACATTGTGCTTGAATAATAACAATACTTTTTTGTCTGTAACAATGAAGGAGGAACAGATGCACGTTAGCCAAGATGACTAGCAAGCAGGGCATATAACACCGACGAAAGGGTTATAAAAATATGTAACAAATATCTGCCCATCCATCCCTCTGAATTCATTTGTGGTCTTGATTTTTTAATGAGTCAAGCCAAAGTCATCGTCACATCATCCTCCTCATCCTACAATATCAGTTTTCCGTGTTTCTTTTGTTTTGAAAAAAAAAAAATAGAATAATGTATCCGGTGCAATTTTTCTCTTTTTAATTTTCTCCTGCCATACCGCTCGCAATGGCCATTAAACAAGGAGAGTAGAAAAGAAAGCGGTTGCCGTCTCTCCGACTCCATCATATCGACATCGTCCTCAGTGATTAAAAATGCTGAAAGCTATTATGACCCACCGAGAACTACTTGGCTTTTGTCTTATAAAAAACGCATATTATATTTCTTGGCTTTTCCGAGTCATTTCATACTTGACAGTTTTTGTTTTTTCTCTGTATACAATAATGCCATAAGCACAACCACCGCCATCATCATCATCACATCATCCAGCGGAAATTTTTTCAGTAATAATTTTTGCATATGAAATCCATTCTTTCAAGTACATCAGACGCTCGGTTTGTTTTTCCCCATCAACCCATCATCATCAAGTCGGAAGACAGGATATCCTTAAATACCGAAAGCTGATTTGCATATACATATATACATACTCCAATAGGTTCACTCCACCATACCCCGGCTATTGTTTAAGGTTAATGAGTTGTGTAAGCATTGAGGAGAAAAAAGGAAAAGACGCATTACAACCGACTTCATAAACTTTTACCGGAGGGCCATTTATTCACTTTCTTTCTCATTTAATCCTTTCTCCCCCCTTTTTGTTTCTACTTTGTCCATATTTTTGATACGGGAAATATCATCTTGTCAAAGTTTTTCATGGCTTCATCCCAAACATCAACTCGGAAAAAGCTGTCAGTCACTAAAAACCGTTTTTATTTTCTTTTGCTTAACAAAGCACATGGGCAATGCGGATTGTGGAGGGAGTTGGAGCAGTTTTCACTCTTCTGTTTTATAATATACTTACTGAAAACCGACATAATAATAATTTTTCATAAATTTTAGCCAAAGCCATACCAGGCAGACAGTCCCAAAAAATAAGATGATTTTCATCATCATAAATAAGATCCGAACAAGAAGTAAAATAACTCTTGTAATTTCCTTTGTCAAACCTCGAGAAAAAAAATAAAATCCTCCAGATAAAATATACCTAAGCAAAAGATGGAATGCATTTCCCCATAAGCACTTCCTCTTCCCTTTTCCCTTATCAGCAGCATCATCAATAAACTCTTCGGAGTAGTCATATAATATGGAAGAGGAAACGGAGAAAAAAATACTTTTATTTTTATTATGACAATGATTTTTGATGATGAAGATGGAGACTGACGATGTTGATGATAATAATAATCAGGATGAAGAAGAAAACAGAGAGAGAGAGAGAGAGAGAGAAATAGAGAAAGGGACTCGAAAAGTTGAGTGCACTTTTCTCCTTCTGTTTTATTTCCTTCTCTTGTCTCTCTCATCCCGAGTCATCTCCTGTTTTACTATGTCTCATCAAATATCATGAGCCAGAACACAACAATAACAACAGGAGAAAGCCAAACGCATCATCATTAGTACATTTTTTCGGGAGAAGGAGTATGAGTGGGTGAAGAAGAGAAAATAGCCTTAGCCTCATTTGTAATTCTTAATGGAATGATGACAACTTTACATCAGAAGAGAAAGAGAGAGAACGAGACCAAAAAAGAAGAGATGTTGACGGGAAGACAAAAAATATAAATTCCCGTAAATAAGTATAATACTGCATATAAAAGAAAGCTCAAGTTTGCATCATCATCACAATCAGAGTCCTGAGCTTTTTCTTTATTTTTTTCTGTCTTGTTTATGATTATCATCATCATCACCATCCCCAGCCATCCTCGCACTAGAGGCTTGATCATTTTGAAGAAGTGAAGTGGGGCTGGGTGGAGGCTGGAAGGATATATATTTTGGTAAGATGATATTATGGAAAGGAAGCCAAACCACTTGCCACTTTTACTGTTTGGGAGCGCTAGTCATTTCTCTTTTTATGATCTTCCACATCCACCACCACCACCAATGCCACCCTGTTCTTTAACAGTTCTCATGTTCATCTTCCGTCATTAATTATTTCGCGTGTCAAGTCTGAAAACTGCATCAAGAGCCAGTGGAGCATAGTCATTATGCTTATGCCTTTCCATAAAAGATATATATTTATTTATGAAATGAGTGAAGAGTGAAAGAGAGAGGAAGATGATACTCATGGCATTGTTGTTACGTCATCATGATGATCATCATCATGATCATATATAAAATCGCACCGGGATCGGGATGATGGTGCTGCTGATGGGAGAAAAGTACTAGAAAAGCGGAGACAAGAACTCGTGTCGCTGATCGTCCCGTCATAAAATACTGGAGCGGAAGCTCCATGGATGACGGTGACGATGATGAGGAGAGAGAGTATAAAATCTCTGATCGGATTTTTCTTATGAAATCTCTCCTCTCCTCCTCCTCTAACAATGATTTTGAGTAATGAACGAAGGCAAATGTAGTGCTCATACACTTCAACCTTCAAAAAAGTCATACGTACGATTGTGATGGTGTCGGTGGCGGCGGCGTTCCTTCATCAATTATGGATTGGAATGTGCAAGAAGGGAACTATAAAAAAAGAGAATAAAAGTTTAACAAGACTGACACAATGACTCTTGTGGAGTCTCGGCCTGGAATGACTTGTTCAAATCTGACTCTGATTCCTCCTCGAAAAAAAAACCTCTCATGGAATTATGACGAGTCCTCCTATAAGCTGGAGGGAATTAAATCAGTTTTTCTTTCACACTTTTTTATTCCTCTTCATTATCCTTCCCCTTAAAAATAGCTTTGTTGAAGGGAAATGAAAAAGAAAAAACGAAAAATAATGAATGTTCCTTTTACTATTAAGTTTGCATATGGCCGTGTGATTACTTATGTGGAGCTAATTGGCTGTGGATGGTTGAAATGGGCGCAAAACGGATATAAAAAATATGTTAATGATACTTTTTTCCCTCCTCCAAATTTTCAATTTCAATGAAGACAAAGTAGTAATAACCCTTTTGTGCGGAAGAAAATACTTTCTTTTTTATTACTTGTACTAACCTTACTACCTACAAATGCCTACTTTCCTCCGGCTCGGCTCGTTTAAAAAAAGTATCAAATGAAAAAAAGTGAAATAAAACAAGTCATTAAATCATTCTAATGTCTATTAGCAAGCTTGTGAACGGAGCTTTTATGGACTTTTTTATGAGCTCCGTTTTTTATGCTCCTTTTTTCGCTTATTGCAAATAGAAAGAAAAACTACTTTAGAAAAAAAGTGCAGTATAGGAACAGTCGAGCTGAGTGCCGACTTTTTGAAGGCGACTTGTGACGTAACGCACTACGAACAAAAATAACAAGTATCAGAGGTTATATAAGTAAAAGCATCATGAGCTTAGTTTATTACTGGGAGTTTGCTTATTGCCTGTTGAATCTCGAAGATCAAGAGACACAAGTAATAAACCCTTTTTAAACAAAAGTGTGAAATGCAACAATGCAAGAAGAGATTTTTCCCATTTTAATGGGTGTAGTTGGGTGAGAAATGGGAATTAAATTAGTTTGGAAAAAAGCGAAATGAGGCTGAATAATTTAAAAAAAAAAATGAACAGCAGACGGAGGAGAAAAGAGAGATAGTTTTGACTAATGAGAAGATATGGTTTCGATCACACAAAAGGAGTTATTTTTTCTCATCTTTGCACTTTTTTTTAATATCTTTCTGATAATAATTTGAGAAAGGAAGAAAAAAATATGCTGCTTTTCTTCTTCAGTCTCATATAATAAAATGGCTTATTTATGGCTTTTGATGTGTATCCTCTCCATTGTTAGTATTAAATTAGCAATGCGGAAAAAAATTCCCTCCTTGATTTGGCTTTCGTATTTTTATTTTCTCCCTGTTTCTTTGATGGTGCAGTGGCAGTGGTGGTGGCGGGACGGCACCACGGTGGATGAGGAATAATTAGTAATAAATCAAAAAGGGAGGAGGAAAGGGGTTTGAAAAAAAGAGGATTCAAATCATGTCATCACACTGGAGATTGGAATGAATACAGCCACTACATACAATCTACACCTTCGCTTCTCAGCTTCTCCCTGTCACCGACACCAATCTTGAATGAAGTGAAATGACTCTATTCTCCCTCGGTTTTTTTTTCATTCCCTGATGATAATGATACTGACTGAGATTTGAATGGGAAATGAATGAAGATACTTTTCAGCTCTTCAAAAAAAGAGGAGGATGAATCTAGTCACTATTTTTTTGTGAGGGGGTGAATCAATAATTTTTATATCACAATGGAAATGGAGCTCTCACCGAGTGAGCTGCAGTATTTCACAATTTTTCCGCCACCTCATCTCATGCCTCCTTCTGCCTAAATAATATTTTTTTCCCTCATGGTTTTTGTCGGTGTTGTTCCGTCTCGTCTCTCTCGTGCGGAGGATTAAGTTTGTCTAATTTGCATAGCAAATTCTTTCCCCATTTTAATTCCTGTAGGAGAGGACCAGAGACAAGAAAAAGAAATGGGATGGAATGAAGAAAAGGAAGAGGGAGGTGGGTGGGTGGAGATAAGACCGAGAAATTAGTGGCTTTCTGGCACTGCTCTGAGTAATTAGTTCGGTCGTCGGTGTGAATAAAAAAGGTTCATTTTTTTGCTTCCATTTCAAACCAACAACCCCTTCAGGAAAAAATAACCGTCTGAATAAATTCGAGTAAATTATATGTGGGTGCGGGTGACTGCACTTGTTTCTCTTGAGTGGGAGAACGAGAGAGAAAATATTTATACTTTATATTTACATACAGAAAATCCAAACAAGAGAAATGCGCTTATTCATTCTCGGATACTTTTCTCCTCCGGCTTTTTTCCTGGAGGATTTTATTTTATTTTTGTCAGAGATAGGAAAGATGTTTTTGCGACAGCTGTCTTTCCCAATCTGATCGATGAGCTCTAAATACGATAAACAAAATGGGAAATGCGTATTATTTTTTCCTCCATTTTTAACCAAGCGCTTTTACGTGATCCTGATATTTGCAATTGGATTGGATTGATATTGATATTGCACTTGCCTTATTGCAGTCAACCATGCCGTATGGAGAAGTAAGAAGGATTTTAAAGTTTTTCAATGGGATTTACACCATCTGACAAAATGTACACAGGGGATCATATTGGATCAAGTGGAGTCGGAATTTTTTCCAATTTTCCTGTAAAAAAGTTGGAGCTCCAGTCTCAGCCTAGCCCTATCATTTTGTAACTTGTAACATTTACGCTTTTAACCAATTTGACTGCGGGATGGCAAATAAGCCAAATAAATTCAAACCCAATCCAATATACAACATGAAAAGCCCCACACATCATCATCATATAATATTACGCTTGAATGGAGTCAATATCATGATGATGAGAGATGACGATCCAGATCAAGATAAGACGATCGAGAGAGGCAAAAAAGTGAGCAGACAGGGAACATAAAACCACTTTCAAAAAGATGAGTAAAGACTGCAACGATAAATGCATGAAATGGCCGAGTGTATCTGTTTGTAACGTGACAATGTTCTGATTTGATGGATTGCTTTTTTCCTCCTTTCTCTCTTCTCAAATGGTGAGGGATATATGAGACGATCGGATTGGAAAAAAATAAAAATATCCTTTCCGTTGGTGTGTTGTGTTGATCCAAGTCGCACAATCAGTCTTTCTTTGCTTATGTTTTTTTCCTACAGAGAATCTGAATTTCTGCATAAGCTCCAATCTACTCGTACACTTTCTCCGGTAACTGTACAACAATAGAAAAATGGAAACAGTTGAGTAAATTCTGGTAATTGTAAAGATGATGATGATCATGATAAAGCTGACAACGGTGCGGTGACGAATAAAAATGAATGGATGGATACGTGAATGAAATCCCTGCTATAAGTATAATTGCTCCCACTTCACAATCATAATGGTAGTGTAATGTTTACCATTAGAGTTAACTCCTTTTTCTTTTCAATCCATTGTCATCCCATTCATCCTCCTACTCCCCCACCACCACCGTCGTCGTTAACCGTCACTATCAGACAGAAGGAGTAGGAAAAATGATTCATTTCATTTTTCATATCTAGCATTGAATAAAAATGTATAAAGCTAATCGACACAAAGAGGGATAAGAAAAGACGATGAATGCAAAAAGAGGAAAAAAAGACAGATCCGATCCGGATGATGATACGATGATGATCAATGATTGAGCTGAGTAAAACTCCCAAAGGATCAATCTTTACAAGATGACAGGTTAACTTCCTCCTGCTCCTTTCAAATTAAGGATGGACGGGGGTGGAGGAGAGGAAAACCGGAGAGCAAAAGTCTAAAAAAATGATTTTCACTTGGAATGGGAAAAATCTCAGGGAAGTGGAAAAATGTCTTGTAAAACATGAAGGATGACATCCGCCCACATATACAAACTTAAACTTCACTTTTTTTCTGTATTTTTTGTAAAACGTGTCGGACACGATCCAATCCAAACTGACTGACAATCCCAAACCGATCAGATAACGAATTTTTCAGGAGGAAAAAGTGAAAAGTCTTTTGATATCAAAAAGTCGGGGAAGGTTGAGAAGAAAAAAACAGCAACAATTCAGGAATAAAGATCAAATGCAAACATTTTCAGCTTTTGCTTTCATCCCATCAAACAAAAAATTGAATTAGTAGCCCGGAGAAAAATATATTTTTCGGGGATTACGTGGAATTGGGAGAATGATGATATGACATTAGGTATAATTTTTATTGAGGAGAGTATGGCTCTACTTAATGCAACTTATTATGATTAGTATGATGATGATGATGATTATTATACCTAGAGAGAGAAAAAACCGGCTCAGATGTTGATAATGATGACTTTGCTTTTACCATCATCACAACATCATCATCATCGTCGTGATCACCACCATCACCATCAACTTAAATCCAGAAAGGGAAAGCTGGGACTGATTAGGATGATGCTCTTCATGATGATTATGATGATGATGATGAGAAGTCACTAACCCAATATGATTATGTGCCATGTCCTATGGTCTCTTTTGGCCTCTCTTATGTTGATCCTGCTTACTTCCTTGTCTCCTCGTCTTTTTTTAGTTGTGGAGAGAGTTTCTGGCTTGAATGGCAAAATGGAAGGGGACAAATGAGCTCTGTCAAAATAGGGGAACAACTGGAGACTTTTCGGAGATACAAAGTTGGTCGGTAAAATGTACACAGCTTATTACCGGAGCTTTATTCCGGGCTCTCAAAAGTAAAAGTGGGAATGAGAAGAGGAATTATAAGCAAATGATCTTGGCTTGGCTTGATGATCCTGGTGATGCTGATGCCGCTGCACCACCGCTGAGCTTTTACTACGGGAGAAAATGATCCCAGATTTTAACTTTCCTCCCATTCCCATGTTGGAACTCCACTTTATTAGCGCCTTTCCCCACTTACTTTTCCTTGTTATCTTATCATATTTCTTTTTTCACTTGTCATTTCATAAAATGATACTCCCTCAACTCAACTCTCAAATCCTCTCGTGTCATCATCATTTTGAGGAAGTTGGTTATGTTATGGAGGAGGAGTGGATGCGGAGGAGAGAGAAAATATGAAGAAGAAAGAATGAAATTTTAAGGTTGTCTGACTCTTCTCATCTTCCCGTTGAATCGAATTAAATTGAATTGAATCACATTTCAAAAATCCTGTCAGAGACCCTTTTCATATTATTACTTTGGACTTTAGGAAGGCATGTATCCACCTTCTCCTGTTCATTTTCTCCTGCCAGCCTCCCTGTTCTCTTGTCTCCTCATTCATTAATCATTTTCTAAACAAGGAAGGAAGACACACGACAATACCGAGAGGAGCAAGCCAGGCCTGTCTCAACTGAACAGGAGCGAGTAAATAAGTCTTAACAAAACTGTATGAATAAATGAGAAATGAGTGAAGACAAATAAAAAAATTCTCGGGATGCACGCCCGAGCTGGAATATTACAACAAGGCTTATATTTTCTTTCTCTCTCTCTCTCTCTCTCTTTAAATGGAATGAATATAATTCCCCGGAGAGAAAATTGGAAAAAGAACTCCAACATTATTATTTGTATTGGTGCGTGGGCTTCAACTTCAAACAGCGACAGAAGAACAGAGAAGATAACTAATGCCCTTGTCCTAATCTATTTTGCAAGATCCCTTGTAAAAGTGTCGTTTTTTAGAGACAAAGACTAATGAATAAGTTGGGTGGAATTAGTCGGAAGAGAATCCTGAAGATCCAGAGGCGGAATACTGTCAAACTGAAAGGGAAAAAATAAGGATTTTCCCAGAGAGAAAGTTGGCCTTGTCGTGTCTTCTTCTTTTCTCTCTGGAATGACAAGATTCTTTGTTGATTAACGGTGCTTTCACTAATTCAATTATTATCATCCGGCTTCCCTCCCGCATTCCACTTCTGGATTGGACGGGATGGAAATAGAAAGCAAAGAGAGAGAGAAAAAAATGTTTATTAAGTTGAGTCTTTTTTTTCCTAAATGGTAGCTTAAAAGGTTTTCCCTGCATTTTGCCTAAAGTGAACAATTACATTTATTTAGAGCCGGGACGAAAAGCAAAACACATTTTTATTTGCCATTTCCATCCGACACAGGTCAATCCCGAAAAAATCTCATCATTCTACTCCCATACTTCACTCTCCACCATCATCAATACCACCGCCACCATCCAAACATGACTTGTACTGGACACGGATAATCAAGAAGAGAATGACGATTCTGATCCCACCGATGATGATCTGTTCTTGAAAGCATTCATTCAATACAATTCGTTCCCTTCCACGGATGGACAGCGGACCTCGATTTTTATGCATCAATTCATGTATAAAACCGAACGAAAACCACCCACGCTTCTCCTCTAAAACCTACTAATCATTATTAGGAGAAAAACTTATTTTATTCCATTCTCCCAAAAAAATCCCGGTCTTCCTTCCTTTTGTCTCCCCTTTCCATATTGCAGTCTGAGAGTGAGCCTGAATAGGTTCGAGTCAACAGCAAACAGAAAGAGGATCACAGTATCCAGCAAAAAAAAGACCTTTTCATTCCATTCTTCCCATTTTATTTGCTCATTGAGCCTGATTGTGAGGAGAGGAAAAGCTAAAAATGCAAGTAAAAAAAATCCGTCAGTTGGGAGAATACTCTCTTCTGGCCTGCCTTCACCATTCCACAGTTAACAGATCATGACGGATCATTTTTTACCTTCTTGTGTCTTGTCTTATTGTTGCTTTTATTATACAACCGGAGCATCGTTTTTTTCTTGCTCGCTCTCTCCGACTCTCTCTCTCTCTCTTGGGGAAAGTTTCGAGCTTCTTTCTGGATTTGAGTGTTTAATGATGCCGACAGATAGACAGACAAGGAAAAGACGAAAAGCTCAAGATTCTTTAATTCCTCTCCTCTTATACACTTCGATCTTTATACATACGTATGCCCTTCTGGTCTGGCCCGATACATATACTTATTTTTTTTACTTCATTGTTAGTTCCAGATGACATTGCAAACAAATAATGCGTTGAAGGAGCAGACATACGGATGGAACATGATTAGAAAAAGTGCTCCTGGATATTTGGACTCGTTAGAGGGCTAAAAAATGCACGCTTTACTTGCTTTTATGTAGGGAAAAAATCCGTAAACTTTTCCGTAACATTTGATACGACAAAGCGTAAAAAATACACAAAAAAAAACAATCTCTTGGGACAGGACAATCATAGGAATATATATGAAAATTTTCTATAAATACATCCCATTTTTCTACCTTTTTCTCCCCAACTATATCAACTCATCAAAGTGAAGGAAATACGATAATGTTGAGAGGTTGAGGGAGCAATATTGACTGTGTCTAATCTGCTAAGCTAATATTTGAGCTGGGATGTTTGAAGGAAAATGTACATGCATATAACATGGTCTATTTTTCTACCTTTTTTTATTAACCTAATCACATGATAATATTCCCTTTACCTTTCTATTTATGGGATTATGATTTGATTATGACTAACAAACGACTACGCATGGGTCATTATACCAAATTATATCGTGAATATGATCATCATCAATATCATCATCATCATCATCATCATCGTCCAAAATAAAATCGTTAAACACTTTTTGATTTAAACAAATGAGAATAGGAAATTGTCCGAGGTTGTCTAATCTGGTAAATATGCACTACGCACAAGTTTGTCTTTTCCTTTTCCCATTTGCATGGGAGCTCTCCAGTCTCCACATGAAGCTATTTGCTTTCACTATGAAAAATTATCATTATTAAATAAAATGTCGGGAGGAGACAGTGGAAAGGAACGCTACCCGAAAAAATACGATATTCATTTTTGGAAACTTTGTGTCTGCTTGAATGATTCTTAACGATAAAGGAAGGGAAAAGAAAAAAAAATCCCAAATCGCAGCAATACACAAAATCCTGAAAGAAGGGACATGGATAATGAAGGATCATTACCAGCTATACATATATAACTGAAAAATGCACTGCCTCTGCTGCAACGTGCACTTGCAAATGCAACGACCCGCTTTATCCACTGCCACCAAACCAAATCATCGTCATTATCGGTATCAAATCAAGTTATAATGGTGAATCATAATACAAATGGCTATGAGGATGATGTACAAGTGGAAACTCGACTCAATTTTTACAACTTTTATAACAAGAGTATGCTGTGTGCACTCACTGTTGGGGAAAAAATGGGAAAGGAGGACGATTATTATTATTACCCTTCATTAATCAATGACTACTTGATGCACGACACTTTTTTTTTCTTCAGTTTTTTTGTTATTGTGTTTTTTTTTTTCATATTTGTCTATGCCCATATTTATATGCCTTTTTGGCATATTACTTTATCTGTTTAGCTTTTGGTGTTTGTTTGATGATGATGGTGGGTATGGATGGTGGCTTGGCTTGTGATGTGTTTCGATAATAAATAGAAATACAAAAGTAGGCATTACATAACTATCTATTATTCATTTACAACGCTGGCAAGTGTGTGTGTGTCTGTGTGGAGGAAAAAGTAATCAGTGGCATACTTCACTTTAACGAGAGAAAATGAAATGGGAAGAGTAAAAAAATATATAAAGTAGACCACACGCAATGCTAACGTGGCTAAATATCTACTTCAAATTTCATAACAGTATCGGGAATCAAGTTAGTCGGGTCGACGAGAGAGAAGAGCGAGACTGAGTAGATTTTTTATACTAACAATAAGATAGATAAAACATCATTGTTGATTTGTACTCTATGCAAATGCTAATGACAGCCCGTCAAAACCTAAAAAATTGGCTGGAATTTTTTAGAATTTCCTAGTTTTTTTTTCTTCTTCCCGTCCTTTTATGAAAAATTAGGATATTTGTAGGAAGAGACAAGTAGTTAAGGCAGTGGCTCATTATCTATGCAAACCATGTTGGATAACTAGAAAAAAAGAAAGGGAAAAAACATGCTGAGCGAAAAAATGTATTACAATGAAAACTAAAAAAAGCAGAGCCAGCGGAGCCTTTTTCCATCCAACTTCCGGCTTCTCCCAGTAAAAAAATTACATTTGACTGACGTACTCTGTCATTTGCATTATTCCTTCCCTGGTTGTTTGGAACGAGGAAGTGAAGTGCATCCCAGATTGCATAACATTGGAAGTGGAGTATATGGATGGGAACGAAGGAGAGGAGACTGATGATGATGAGTGAATGGATGCACCCCTTTTTTTGCTGACGTCGACGTGAAAAAACGTAATGAATTCAAGATAAATTAGGTCTCATTTATTATCGGTTACTTTTTTCGGGATGAATAGATTCGGAAGAGAGGAGCAAGTGGAGTTGGAGTGAAGTTGATGGAACGGCTTGTGTATGCTGGAGGATCCCATGTATGGAATGAAATGAATGGAATAAATGCTAATGTTATTTGGTGGCGTATTATTGGGAAGGAGGAGGTGGAGGATAAGGCTGGTTCCAGTTTGTTATTACAAATTACTGGTGTACATTTTCCGTAGGTGTTGGGCTGGAGTGGAAGGCTGTGTTGGATTTGGATGGGATGTACTGGCTCATTTATCAAATTACTTGTGTAATAAGAGCAGATAGTAAGTTTAATAGCTGCGGCTCGGATGGATAAGGAAAAGTTGAAAATCAGACGTAATTTTCTCTGGAAATGAACATGATTGATACGGAGATAGCGGGTGGGAGCATGCACTTCACAGTAATGTAAAATAATAAAAACGTTTGTTTTTTGGGGTATTGTTTGACAAAATGACTCAAACAGATAGCGAACTTGAGTTGACTTGTGTAGCGCCATGAATGAGCAATCAGTGTTAGTCAATGCTATTAAGCTCCGAAGCTGTGGTGGTAGTCAATGTAATTGTGTGACTATAAAAATGTATATTCATGCTGGGGAAATGCAAATTATAAATGTGATGGGGAAAATAACATTGTTTGGGAATCGTTAGCCGTTAACGATAACCTGTAAACCGGGATTACGTTATGCTTACAATTTTCTAGAATTTGACAGTAGTTATTTAGCGCTTTACCCCTGACAGAAGCTAATTCATTTTAATTGCTTCTTTCAAGGTACATTAATTTCGCATCTGTTTGGGACAAACAATAAAATCTACCTACGTATGCAAATGACCGCCTGATATGGGAAACTTCTTGCAGTTGCAACCTAAGCATAATTCCCAATGCACACAGTTTACATAAAATATGAAGTCATCTACACCTCGTTTGTCATTCTAATGACACCTGTCATATATCCCATTTACATAATATTGTAGTGTGTGTAGTTTTGTAGTTTAGTGTCTTGAATCAACAAAAGGAAAGATGGAAAGAGACGGAACAAGCAAATATATAATAATATACATTTTTGTTTGTGATTATGAAGCAACATACAAATTACTCGTGCATTCAAGCATTTGTTGATTTTTTATAACTTCATTCCAGTTCGGTTTAGCAGGTACAAACGAACGCAAATTAATGCACAAAATTTGTTTTAATCATGTAAAGAAACTAAAACAGACAGGGGCAAGTTTAATGATCCGAGATGTAAAATTTGAATGATAAAAAGTAGCATGTCTTTATGGCTTTATTACTGCTAAATGAAGAGAAAGCAGTTCACATTGAGATTCAGTTTTCCCAAACAAGCAACTCCACAAAGAGCTTATAGATATGTATATTGAATGCAATGTGAATAATCAATTCATATGCAAATATCTTGTATGCATCCCTAATATTTTCCCTTATCCAATGGCATGTCATATGGAACTCCGGAGAGGGCAAAAAGATTGATTTCCCAGTGCAGCAGTCCCAGTCAGAAAAAAATATTTCCAAAACCCTACTACAGATATGCTGATCCTTTTCTTCCGAATTATGACCGTATATTGACATTGCCTGTTTTTGCTGGTTTTCATTTCATTACACAAAGAAACTTTTCATTCAAATTTGGCCTACACATGACCATAATTTCATAATCCACTGTAAAATTCACACTTTTTAAAAAGATACAAAGAAAAAATCATACAGCACCGTGCCATAGTGCAACCGCTAGCTAACCCAGTCGATCCCTTTACGAATGAACAAGATTGAAGATTGAGCGGGGCTGATTTTGTTTTTTTATAGAATTTTCAAATGAAATGACTGATCTTTCCCTGCTTGTTTGCTACACTCTGTCAAAAACGCATTAAGTGGTGGTCGCAGTGGAGGTGAATCATGAGACGGATGTTGATGATGATGATGGCGATGATGAGCCCTGATAAAAAACTGTTTTAAAAAAGTCCACCCGTCCATCCATTAATCCTAATCCATCAAAAATTGGCATGTGTGTGCATTATGGAGGCAGAATAGTGAGAACAAGGTTGACAAGGGCAGTGGTGTCAAGTCAAGCTTGTCAATTCGATTATGGACAGTGACATTACCACAGAGGCTTCATAATAATAATTTTTTCTCCTGATGAGCTTTTAACTTAATTTTTTATAATATTATTATTTTATGGAAAATGTACAAAATCATCTCGCATACTTTTTATTATTCACGCTATTACTTTCCTGGAAAAGGTCAGTTTCACCAAAATTTGCGGTGGAAAACCACAAAAATTAGTAAAAAACGAAAAGAGCAACCATGAATTGGGCTCGATTAGGTTTTTCCTTTTACTTTCACACGATTAATTCCTACATGAACACAGTTGGCCTTTTCTATATCTCTGTCTGTTATGCATATCATATCCATCTTTTTTATATGTAGAATGTGTCATGCATTTGTGAGGGAGCCAAATTATTTGTAATTTTAGGTAAAATTTTTTATATAATAGCTTTTGTAGATCAATCAATCGAAATGAATAAAAAAGCAAAAAAAAGTAGAACAGATTTGGTGAATGATTTCCAATATTATGTGATATGCAAATAGCAACTAAAGCAACAAAAACTAATCTTCAAAATAGATAGTTACTGGCTATATAAATTTGAACAAGCTAAATTTCAAAACTATTTAAATTATTTTTTGAAAAAGCGTAAAAAGCAACAAAAGCAACAAATTTTTTGGAAAGCAACAA
>JAQIWX010000014.1:0-48316 GCA_034696785.1 Lepidocyrtus cyaneus | reverse complement strand
CTAATGACTTTCATTTGTAGCCTTACTTTAAACAATCACCTCAACTTTACCAGATTGTAGCACCTTTTCTTTCAACTATCAGCTGGAGGATGACCCCTTTGAACAGGCTGTATCGGGTTTATATGCACCTTTAAGTTACGTAATGAGCTGGAGGAATATTTCAAGAATAAATATTACAAATAGGATTAGAGTGCATTGAGGAGTACACATTGTGCACACACATACGTACACATCTTTTGTGTAAGTTAACTTAAAGTAGTATAGGAAGTCAATGGTTTTGTAAAAGGCAGTTTGATTTTCAATTAAGAATAAACAATTATAATTTTCATTTTAAATTGTTCTACGCATACCTTAACCCTCATGTTTTAAAATAATTAATGTCACAGCCCTATAATCGAGTCACTATAATTGATAAAAACGTTCGTCGGTAAAATTAAGTTGTATAAAGCTGGAACAAGAATTTCGAGCTCATGCAATAGGTAGTTCAGTTATAATTATGTAATCTCTTCAAAATATGTAACATTAATCAATGTATCTTAACACCTGGGACGGGTCACGGAATAAATAAAGTATGATTATTAATTAATTATAATCGAAATTGGTAATATAGATAGGAGATAGGACTGCAATAAATACAACTACAAGTGCAATGCAAAAAGAAAGGATTAAACGGCATGATTATTCCTTCCGTACATTTTGTAGTCATGTTTGTCATTACTTTCACTTTCTGCACACCTTCTTTTTTCACATCTCATTTTGTCGACAAGCGACAGCACTCATGCGACAGTTCCCAAAGGGAAGCAACACTCATGCATATTTGATGTTTTCTTTCATCCATTCCATTCATACATCCATGCATCCATGATGCTAGTCTGTCTTTTATTTTATAAAAATGTCTCTTGCGTTTTGAAAACAGGAGAAAGTCAAGTCACACTCGGAATAATCCTCAGTTTCCTTTTTTTTGCTTCCAGAAAACTTTTTCAAGAAACTTTTCTGGAGAAAATAGTACTATGCACCTATATAATGTATGCATCCCATATATTATATCGAAAAGAAAACTGTTTTTCGCGTTTACCTAAATGGTATACATAAAATATTTTGGTTTATATCTCACATTTTCCCAGCGTATCTTCGTTTTTTTTATTTCGGGACACAGCGTATTGTGTGAATGAATGAATAATCACCTATCGTTATATAAGTAGCTAGCTTAACTATCTACTGTAATATAGTATAAAACCTATTCATACACAAAAAAGGGCAATAATGCTATTTTAATGTTATTATCTTTTTCACATTCATATTACTGTATAATGTTGTTTTTCTACAGATAAAAATGATCGATTCAAACGAAAGGTTTGCTGGAAAACGACAATATTTCTAGGATTTTGCATGCATCGAATTGAAAATGTGTGACTTCCTCAACCCATCCCACCACTATTAGAAATGATAAACGATATATTAGACACTTGTTAGACACTACATTATGAAAAAATACAAAAGTTACGAAAAATGGGTTTTCCGTTTTTTGTTGTTGTGCTGAAGCAGCACACATTTGAGTGACATTTATAAAAAACAATGTATAGCTTTACAAAAAGTTGGTCATTACGTGCTCCTCTATTTTTAAGTCTGTTAGTGATAGTAACAGCATGAGTAGAGATTTCGTACGTAAGCCTAGCTACACCCGCCACTCGCTGGCGGGTTTTCTTTAAAGTTCTGTCAAAAAATTAATTAGTTGAATGTCTTCTATGTATTAAACCTATCTAAATATATCCGTACGCCTCCTAATCTCTTTGTGAAATCTAGTAAATAATGTATTATGTACCTAGTTCATATTATTGCAACGAATTTATGATCCTGAAGAAGGAATCAAATATTTAGGTGAATGATTTTAACTATAATTTTGTTTGATAACGACTTCATGTGACAATACATTATATGGATACGTCTGTGTGATCGTGTTGAGAATTCTAAAATCCAATGTTATGTCATGGGTTTAAATATTTCTTGCCGGCGGGGCTAACAAAACATAAACAGCTTAACAATAGCCTCTTTTGCTGTCGACGTTACGTGAATTTCAAGGACTCCAGGGTTTTTAGAAAATTATCAGCAATGCTCAAGAAGAATTTCGCAAAGATACATATAATAGGATTTGGAGTTTGTCGGTCGCTTATCGCTTCAGCAATTTCTCAGCTTCAGTTGCCAATGTACGTACACGTAGTGTACAGATTGTATCGCTGTATAAACTATTTGAAAGCCAAATCTTTTAAAAGGAATCGCTGCCAGAATAATAATAAGACCAATATCTATGATTTTAATTTCGATAAATTCCTTCCCCTCCTAGTTAGCATCCTTTCTAATTGAGAGAAATGACGCAAGGATGTATTGTGTACACAGTTTTTTGTTTGGAATTCAATTGTGTAGCAGCTTCCATAAAATGTCTGTAGTCTAGCTAGAATCAAAAGTACAATGGACAAACCATGCCTCCGGAAACTCTCATTCATGTTGGACCCCAAAATTTACTCAACGAGCAAACACTCGAAAAGGGGGATTTTTACCCCGCTTCATAAAGACAAAAAACATTTATTAGCTTTCCATTTCCAATTCAATTTCAACAGCTAGAACTTGCCAATAAGGGCGTCATTAAAATGACTTCCCCTTTGCTTTTTAATGAATCAACAGATTCCAGAACAAAGGGAAAGCCTCGTTATGCATACAATATCCATATTTCTTTGTAATTCCACCATAAAATTTTAGATTCCCATTTACATATGGTAGATGGGAAAATGCAAAGCTCATTCATTCCCTCCTTGGATAAAATGGCATTATTACACTCTGTTTCTCTCAACATCTATATTTCCTCATTGTTTATCTGCTCTCAATTTTTTGCTTTCCCCAAGCGAGAAAGAAACAGGAAAAGAAGGCTTGTTTAAAAAGAGGGGGGATGCCAATCTGTAGAAAGCTATCTATACATTTCTATGTAGATCCCCTATGAACGAAAAAATGGATAAAAAAGACATTCGGGTTTTTAAGAGTGTCATTACATTAAATAAGAACGGTTTTACGAGGCCTTTCACAGGCTTACCGAATATATTAGACCACGCACATTAACCAATATATCAGCAGAGGAGAAAGTGTTATCATGGGTAGTTGCGTTGTGCAGTGCTTTCTCAGCAGCGTAGACCCATTGTGCTGTGAAATCTCATTTGCCGTTTCGCAGTACAAAGTTCCCATCTTCTGTCATAAGCAGGAGATAACAACTTTTCTCCATAAGTAAGTCAAAAAAGTAGGTAGGTATAAAAATAGAAAAGGTGTTAATCAAAGAACTTTCCCCGTCCTACATTTTTTAAACTTCCCTTCGAGGAATCACTCTCAAAAATATCCACAGATAAGGTTAGAGTTCATTGAATTGAGAACATGTTGAGGATAATTTCTGCCATATTGAAACTTACTTAGGTAATTCATTAAGCTGAAACTAGTTTTCAATTTAGTAAGAAAAAGTTTGGAAACTCGGAATTTAGATAAAAGTAACAACCTTCTTTTTGAGTTTTTTTTTTGTATAAGATGAAAATTCGTATTTCGTTAACTCAATAGTGTATAATAATAATATACATGCATATTATTAGGTATGCAAATGGCTATATTTTCTAATTTTACTCGTTGAGCCTCAAAAAATGATTATTTTTAGTTTGTAACTTATCCGTAATTAAAGTCGTTAATTTCATTTTTAGAGATTAATTTTGAAGTTTACATTTGAGAATGCTCACATTTCGAAACGATCTTGATGTGTAGATATGGAGTAGACTGAGCTCCCCCACTTGATTATCATTATCTGCAACGGCGGCTGTGAACAGGTTGAACTAAACTAGTAGAAGTTGAATAATTTATCATATTTTTCAACCAGGTCCTGCTTCCAGTATTTCATGCGGTTTCTCACAATTTAAAAATTAATTTCTGTTTGTCTGTCCTTAGGCTAAATATACGCTGTCTAAATCAAGTTAGGAAAGAATTGGATAAAAATGGATTCATATAAATATCACACAATGGTCCCTTGCAATGTCGGGGTTTTGGATGAGTTGGCTGTGGAAGCAGTATCGATTTCAACGTCCGGGGGCGTCACCTCAACATTAATAGCACCATTGACAGCGAACCGACTGGACCGAAGGGAAGCAGGAGGACCGGAGTGAGCATTTCTCGAAACTGCGGGAAGGCCGATCTCCTCATGAGTACTAGCTGTACTTGGTCTTCTACTTCCTAACCCGAGTCCCAAGCCTTGTCGTAAAGAGTTGGATCTCCTAAGAAGAATATCATCTGCAGGACTCACTCGTAATGAGTTGGCTCGGAGCCTGGGCGAGTCTACAAGTTACAAAAAAATACAAAAAAAAAGAACCACGAAAATTACTCCCATTTCTTTTAGATTACATTACGCCTCTCTCGTTTACACCAGCTCCATTACGTGCTTTTGTTCTTTTTAAAGACAAGTAATAATTAGAATTTACTCTGCAGACAAATGGACTGTGCGGGATAGACTTTCTCCTTATGGAAGGGATCTGTTTCTGCTGCGTTATGTCTTTTCACTGTCGCGAGATCAAACCAAGCTAGACTCCTACTGATAGACTGACTGCATTTTACTGACGTCAGTATGCCAAATGCCATAGGTAACTTTATTCATTTGCTTTCCTGAACGTTTTACTAAAGACAACTGAGCGAAAGTTTTTTTTTCGCCTGAAGTGTACTGTTTGATACTTGGTCCTTGATCTAAGTCTGAGCCTAAATTTCATCAGGAAGGGTAGTAAAAGACAAAACCTTTTTTATCCTTGCATACCATTACCTGAAGATGATCTCCTCCTGTTCATGGATGCACATGAGCCTCTGTCGTTAAACAGGCTGAAGGCCGCTTTCTGTAATTCCTCTGCGTTTGAGTGACCTGTCGCTCCCGCGGGTGGATTCAGAGTGGACTTCCTCCGCGAGTTATGTCTTTCGAAAGTTTTCGTTGCAGAGAATGGAGTGGGCCGAATTAAGTAGACGACATCTCCCTCTTTGATTTTTAAATCACAGGAAGGGTTTATTATCACATCTGGAAATCAAAATAATAATAATCACATCTGGATAATACAATTTATTCTAAAGTAATTAAGGTTATAGTTATCATGAAGGTAAGAAAGCCCAGTGTAGTAGGAGTAAATATGAAAATGAATTTGTGGCAATCTACATTTCTTTTTAAAAAAAGACAATAAAAAACTAAAAATATTATCATAATTATCATTACATGACAAGGAGTCCCTTTTCTCCGACATTTGCAAGTCGGTCTCCTCCCAAGGTAAGCCAAGACTTTGCATTCTTGACCGAACTAAATTGGCTATTTCGGCCCGTTCAATAAGCTGAGCATGGGAATCCCTCCCTTCATCGTTGACTGTAAGGGCAGCGGATGTGAAGGAACTCTCATCAGAGCCGCATGTACCTCGGAAGCACCGTTTATACACATTTTTATATTCACTCAGCTTCCCTTGCTGAACAGCAGCGGATAACTTTTTGAAAGTACTTTCTGACGAGGAGAAAGGTGTTTCTCCATGGGATTCGACGGCTACTGGCTCTTCGTAACTTCCCCTCCTGTTCTCATCCGTTTCGTAGTAGTCTTCGGACAAGGACTGCGAATCCTGGGTACGATAGATCCCTATGGGTATCTCACACGTGGTTGAACAAAGTTTCTGATAAAGGCGACCGTAAGTTCGAATCCATAGGTCCTCTCTTGTCACTTGCATCTGCACAAGGTTGTTAACAAGGAACTAAATGTAATTTACTCAACATCATTTTCACCACCTTTCCCTCCACCAAAAAAAAAGAGTCCATTAAGTAAGACTACTACCATCACCAGCACCAACACCACTATCTGCACTCGATTCCCTCAACACATCATTAGTTTAGAATTTACCTGCGTCTTTCATTTTTAAACTATGCTGTTCGTTATTTCTTTCCATTTCTCGGTATTCCTCTTATCATAAAGCATGAATGAGTTTTTTTTGTATTAATAGTGAAAGAATCGGAGAAATCGAAGTGGTTTTTACTATAGAAAACAATTTTTATCAAGCCATTAGAAGTAAATGATGCGTTTCCCTTTCTAGTTGCATCGGATTCCTAGCACGCCTTTGTCTGCACACAGAAAAACAACTTTTCGTACCCTACTCAAATTTTCCTATTATGGACTTCGCTTTTAGAGAATTGAGTGCGCTTTTATTACGTAATATTTAAAGCATAAACAAAATATACACGATATAATAAAGAAGAAGGTCTTGACGTTCATGTTTTGGACCTATGTCCAAACTTTTTTTATGGCCTGTCCCCCATCTCTATCGAGGAAAACTCATTTCATTCATCATGTTCCTGACCCTATTTTCACATGTCGGTGACATAGACAAGTTTCCATCTTTCAGTAGTCACGTCCGTCCTCATATATATTTTGCTATTAGGTACTTTTCCAACATATTACATAAGTTGTCCCCTTTATGGCATCTCGCATGCATTTCCCAATACGAGTTTTGAATCAATGGATGCATTCATATCATACGAGTACCTATTGACGGAGGAAAGTAATCGCATCAGCACTTGGGGGAACAATGAGCAAAGTCCGTCTAGACATTAATTTTCTACTTTTTCCACGGAATACGAAAGAAAAGTTACCTCAAACAAAGAATATTTCTGGGGAAATAGCTGGTAAATACACCTTCACTATCTATCCTCCAACCAAGGATTATGAAAGATCAATTGAATCTGTTTGCTTACTTTCTTCGCTGAAAGTAAAGTACCGACGAGCGACCTACTCTACGAGAGGAATACGGGGAGAGTGTGCACCATCTAAAGTTTTTACTTTGTAATGTATATTTTATGGGAAGTAGTAACATTGTGTCACTTGAAACAGGACAAGAAATCCTTACTAAAGTTTCACTGTGGAAATGTGTTGTAGTTTTTATAGGTCACAAATATACATATTGAAAACTAGCAGGCATTCAATGAAAGTTTTCTTTTTTTGCTTTTATAGTATTGAAGAAAGTTTTGAGGGATCATATCATCTTTAGGCATGTTGAGTGTCTAACGATTTTAAAAATACAACTGCCTCGTTTCAGTTTCATGAAATAGGTACATATACATTGTACATGAAATAGTAGCCCATACATGTCTTTTGAACCAGCCAGAGTGGGTTCCTTTTATGCCCTTTTACCGAAAATAAACCCATTTTTGCGTAGAAAAAACTCTTCGAGTAGTTAGGTGACTTTATGTGTTCAATTGCCTTTTATAAATGTATCACTTACGGATGTTAGAAATCCAGATCCAGGAGCCTGGTCGATCCCAAGTAGAAGTCGAACAAACGTGATTAGATAGTCTTTGACAAAGGCTTGGTACAACAAGGTGTCCAACATTGAAGCGGCAAATACACTGCCAGCGGCGAACGGAAGACGGAACATATAGGATATGTGTGACCCCCGCTCTTTCTCTCGCTACATGATCGGAGCAAAAAAAAAACGAAAAGGAAAATGAATAAGAATATTTTGATATAGAAATACCCCTACTTATAACAACAAATCAATAAAATATATTTACAGAAGATACTTCTACAAAAAATTATTTCATAAGAATAACGAAAAATCATAGACAAGTAAATATATTTGTTTACGTCCATGCATACATTTTTCTACAAAAATCTTACATAAATAAAAATAACAAGCTTGCTTATAGGCGGAAAATTAAGGTGCAATTACGACAGAAAAGAAAACAGACAGACAGCTAACAAATTTTCAAGCAACCAAGCAAAAACTCAACGAGGATTGATCCTTTTTACATTAAAGTCTATTAATATCAATAAATTGGGGAAAGCAAATGGTGGACTGATAGCTTGGTCTTTTCGGATTATTTGGAGTGCTGAAATGATAAATCGTACAAGCGTTACAAATTCTATGCATTCCTAGATTCCTAACACTTTCTACATTGGGGCTGAATGTGCACTCACTCACACATGTCTTGTAAATACCAAATGCAGGGCTTTCTTTTTTATATGATGGAGACTGACATTATTGCTATCTGTACAGCATATTTACGAAATGTCTATCCCTAGCTTTCTATTCTCATTCAAGCGTAACATCCCTGCATGTCTCATGCATGCAATATATCCAACCCTGTTTACATGGCTTTCTCCATTACGAAGAGAATTTGTTTATAAAACATCTAAAAACAATATTTATCTTTATAAGCACAACATATATAAAGAAAAAAATTGAAAGCGAGTGTCTGCTGGATAGTGATAGTAAATGTTATATGCGGCCCAATTTTTTTGGCATGTGAGAGGAAGTTTGATCTGAAATTGGGGAAAAAAGCAAAAATGAATGATATACCGCAAAAGGAAAAGAGAAAGCTGCTGGTATGTTAGAAGTAAATGAGAATGCTATAGTGCGCCATGATGCCAACAATAATGACTTTGGTTATTGCATCTCCCACCGTTTTACTGGTTCGCCATATTTTCAACTTTCCACTTTGCGTCGTTAGCAATAAAAGTAACAAAGATAATACTACATATAGCCCGTTAAATATTATTATATTTTAATAAAGAACGGATAATAAACTGCTTTGGTGGGGTCACGTCTTACTGCCTTTGAGTTACAGCATTTCACAGTGTGGTCGGTTAATACCGGGATAACGAAAACTGTAATAAAATAAATACTAACTGCGTCCATTAGACTTTTAGAACAAAATTAAGCAAGTGAAAGCCGAAAAAATGTGTCATCCCTTTTAGCCTTGAACAAGTCTTTATATAATTGAATCCAGATTACAGTCAGAGCTATGGTTTAAGTCACTTTGTATCCAATAAATAACTGCCTAACAAGACAAAAATAAATCCTATTTCTCAGAAAAACGGATGCGTGCCTAGAAATGTCCTCCGCTATTTTCATTGCGTCACTCTTCTGTTTGCAGTGGAGACAGTGGGATCCACTAATGAATGAGATTTGCATATCCGCAGATCTTGAAACTATTCGAGGAATGCGGTATTTACGGTGATAGACAAAACAAAATACATTCCACGGAAAAGTGAGTGTGGAAACTGAAAGGTTCATTACGACATAATTCATTGATCGAAATCAAAGGAAGGTTCCGAGGGATAGCGTATTAATCGTTAGTTAAGTATCAGTTTTATTGCATATTGCTAACAACAAGAATGGAACAAGATAGATTTGTTTGTAAATAGGGTTTGTAAACGTAATGTACATCAATTAAAAAAATATAGAGGTATGTTCTTTGGAGTTCTTACCCACTTGCTTATCGTCCTAACAAGAGAAGAAAGCAGTTTCTGCTACAAAAAACACGATGCTCATAATATGATGCCATCATCCAATTTCACTACATGTATACATGCCTGTGTACTTTGTACAAATAATGTATTTAATTGAGCAAAGCAAAATTTGTACTAAGAAAAACGAAAAAGCTAAGCTAGAGCCTTTCCCCAAAATAAAGACAAACAAACCAACTTTAGAAAAATCATAGAGAAATAAGTAATAGCTACCTTCAAAAATAAAACATTATAGTTTACTTTTATATATTTAGTTAGATTTAATTACGAAATTTCCTTCACTATCTATCTATCCATCTATCTATCTATCTATTTTTATCTGCAAGATATAGATCTGGTTTTATTAGAAAAGCAAAAAAGAAGCGTTTTTTAATTAGTTAAAAAAAATCCACATGTTTTCTCTTTTCACAAACCTTTTCCATCCTTGAAAGATGAAGGGCGTATGTGTCATGTGCACGGAACTGCATGAATCTCATATTGCTGGAAGTGGATAGCTCGGTGACGATTTTAATGTGAGGGAAGAACCGAAACATTGTTTGCACTGCACAAATAGTATTACAGTCGGAGAGGGTTTCCTCCTCCGCGGAATTAGACAGCTCTTTGTTAACCACTACAACGCTCTCCGCTATAAACAGAGGAAGAATTTAATTATAATTTATTTCGATATGAGCACAACTTAAAGTTATTCCTGTTGATCTTACCAAGTGTTATCCCCGCACGAAGAAGATCATCCAGACAGTCTATACTACCGAGAAACCAGTATATCATGGGAAAATAGGAGGCTGCATCCAGAAAAGCCGTATCTGGTCTTCTCTCCAGTAACAGGATGATCGGATTTAATTTGTGCTTTGGTCTGAAATGTGCTCTGAGAGGGACGATAAAATTATAAATGGCTGTGGATGC
Organism: Lepidocyrtus cyaneus; assembly: GCA_034696785.1. Classification (NCBI taxonomy): domain Eukaryota; kingdom Metazoa; phylum Arthropoda; class Collembola; order Entomobryomorpha; family Entomobryidae; genus Lepidocyrtus; species Lepidocyrtus cyaneus. The sequence goes on along the minus strand of JAQIWX010000014.1, from coordinate 38,082 downwards.
ATAGTCCGCTGCTATAATGATCGTCTTATTCTTCCATTTGTAGTCGTAGGCAGTACGATTGGCACAATGTTCACAAGCCTAGGGGAAAAAATATAAAAGTACGCATATCGGATCAGTATTTATTACATCACATTTTACATAACACTTATTGCTTATACACTATCTTATGGTAAAGTAATGGTTTTCTACATTGAGTCCCATTAACTTTCTCTCTTTTTTTCGCAGAAAATTGCTCACAGAAGCGGAAAAGAAATGCCACGCGAAAAAAGGTAAGTAAGTAAAACCTGGCAAGGAAAGGTTTCTTTCGATAGATGGAAATCTCCGAAAAAATAATATCCCAACTGGGTGTATTTATTTGATGCAGTATTCAAAGACATATATTGCAGATTTTTCCGAGTGTTTTTCCTCCTTCAAAAAATCTGGGACTGATATGGATCCTTCAGTTTCATGGTATGCTCAACAAGACTGATAGACGTTTAATATGAAAAGGGATGAGTTTATGAAATCTATATGCCATATACATATGTAGTCAATATGCAATAATGTTAGGGAGAAAAGGGGCATGATCATCTGCCAAATTCCTTTGCGCTTTCCTCCGTGGTCCATTCTCCAAAAAATGGAAAAGGAAGGGGAACGCGGAACTAACTTTCTCCTTTTCCTTCAACTCCAATTCTTATCGTTTTTGTTCTATAAAAGGATACAAGATATATTCAGGGCACGTTCACATCTTATAAGCTTTGTCCTTTTTTATTCCTTGTATATTTTAACCTCCACTGTTTAAGCACAGTAGCCTACATACCTTATACATATAAAACAGGGATGCCGGTTCAATGAATGAGTTGAATAAACCTCGAAAGAGAAAGTCCTCGAAGTTTGGTTGGGGTTCCCTCATGCTATTTCTAGAACACCCGTAGGATAATTCTTAGAATGTGCCCAAGTCCAAAAATATACGTTGTTTGAAAAGGAGCCCAGATGTCAACCTTGCAGATATAGGAAAAATATGCAACCATATGTGTACACAATGTTTAAAACGAATCATTCAAGGGTTATATAATAATTTCCTGAGAATATTTTGAGTATGTTGTTTGCACTTGTATGTAACAGAGAGAGACAAAATCTATTTTGGAGAAGTGCAGATTTTTAATTTTTGCATATCACATCATGGTTATGATTTGACTATGAGGTGTTTTGGGAAGGACCTGGACAGGGATGAGTGTAGTTGCTCAAAACACGGGAAAGTTATGCAACGCTTTTATTTAGTGGGAAATTCGACCATGCTTCGCCAGTCCATGGTACTAAATCAGTTTCTTGCCATATCAGTTAGCACAAAGGTATATCATATGCCTATGACATGCGATTCGAATGTAGAGATTTGGTCTATGTAACTACTAAAAAAATATTCTACCGATTGGAAACGACACTTCCATGAAACGTGATAACTACACACCTAGGTAGAAGAGTTACTTCTATCAAATTTCTCATTATGAGGCTAACAGAAATGTACATTTTATATAAGCAAGTACGTCGATGGTTTCACAGAATTTCACCTTACAACGACTCACCGCAATTTGAAACAAAGCACTGTTGTCCAATTAGGGGCAGTAGAAATAACAAATGAAATTACTGCTTATGACATGATTGATACGTGATCCTACTATAATTTTGTAAAGAGAGCAATAAGTACACTAGCATGATTGAGCCTAAACCGGAGGTAGAATTTAAACTCATTCCTTCGTTGAATACCCGTTTGCGTTTGCTAGAAAAGGGAAATACGCTTATCGAAACCTGTGATTGACTGACACGGAATCGGCTCCACCATGTAATTTTTAATGTTATGATATGACACAAGCAGAAAATCATATTTGGACTGAACTTTTCCTTGTTAAAACGCTACCTATCTTTTCAGAGAACATAGTAATGAATTTGTTAAATTTGATCATGGTCGGCAAAAATTCTATCAGGGAGCAGATAGTCTGTTTCGATTCGAAATATGATGTATTATAACTTGTAACGTAACCAAATGTTAGTAGGCTTGTTTAAAACCAAACAATGCGGATATATTGTTTCATCTACAAACAGTTCGATGAATAACCACGATCGTGGCCCTCACTTTTTCAATACTTTCTCCATTAATCCACAGGGCACTTTATTAAGAGCACCATACTGTGATCACAAGAGAAAGCAAACTTCCTTTTGTTTGTAAGGATGGCGGTGGTTGTGTATTGCTGGTATGCTAAACTGTATACGCTTAGCCTTGTCAAATGCAAAAGTCGAGAGGAGTATAAGGGAAAACACAACAGATACATATTATTTTCTACAAAATGTTCAGTTTACTGCATATTTTTTTATATCAATAATAAATAGCTGGATAATAAATAGGCATATGTATACTCCTACGTTATAACACACACCAAGAAAAAATGATAGTTGGCCCAAACACCAACTTATCTGCAGTGAACATCCATCCCCTTGTTTCTTGTAACGGCACTTTCACTTCATGTCATTTCCAATTCAATGGCCCTAAATCTAAGCGGATACCACATAGTTTTTACCATATTTTATCTTGTTATTGATGTTATTGTTCTAGCTTCATCGGCATGTAAAACCTGTACTGTTGTACTTGGTTGGTAGCATCAGCTAAACTTGATGACAGGAACGGGAAATCCATCTTCGTTCCTTACACTTCACAGCCAACAATAATGAGGTCAATGTTTACCAATTTGTTTGATCAGCATAAATCAATTTGATTAGACTGTTTACAATTACAAATAGGTAGTGTCGGTAGCTTGTTTTACTAGAATTTTGAGAAGAAAAAACTTTTAGAACGATGGAGCACCGAAAATTGGGAGCACTACTATATTAGAAGGTCCCGATTTGGGTTTCACGGTATTTGTGTTAGACGTAGGTACATTTGGCTTTTTATTTGAAAATGTACAGCCAAGTTAGCATTTTAGCAAATAAATGCACTTTTACTTACTATGTAAGCTGTACTACAGATATTTAAACAAACTCTAAACAAGCAAGAATCTCATAAGATTCAAGGGACGTGCATGACTGCATTCTCTCTTTTTAATCAGTCATGGATGAAGTTAGATGATCCGATTTAATCAACGTAGCATCCTATATAGAGAGATCTAAAGAAAATCTTGTGCTAACAAGCTAGGTTTAACCTTGGAAAACGAAATTGGGAGAAAATCAATGAGACAAGGTTGTTAAGCACTGCTGTGAAAGTGAAAGCAGCCAAAGTTGTAAGTTGATGAAACAGCCAGGAAGTAATTATGCCTGCAAAGACTATAATAATTGTCTATTTGAACTGCGTAGCATTACAATTTGGATTTTTTTAAAGGATGTAATCCACTTTCGCCTTTCACGTCTGCAGACAACGTGGACACATGAGTAAGCTTAGTTAATAATCCACGTGCGTTATTCAAAAATACTCAAAGTTATAAAGAACAAACTAATGAAAAGTTACATATTACATACGTATGTCCAGGTTATAAAAAATGTCCTACCTACTTTCTGAGTTGTATTAGGACAGAAACCCCCCGAATAATTTATATAAATGCTCTATACGGCCAGCTAAATAATTAAGACTATATTTTCCAACAGCAATAAGCCTTACTTACGTTGGACATTTGGACACAGAAAGATCTTCGGATCAACGAACGTCAAGCAGGAGAAAGACTAAAGGTGTTAGTTTTGCGTTCTTTATCTCATTATCAATCCATGCATTATATATCTCACGACCAAAACTTTCACCTGACTTCCGCTCTCTCTCTCTCTCATCTTTTCATTCCAGTCGCAGTCTTGTCATGCTCGAAGGCCATTTCCCTGGAAAAGGAAGTTATATGCCTTTGTTGACTAACTAAAAGCTAGCTTAGGTATACATACCTATACTGTGTTACTGTGTGGGTAAAATGACTTGCAGGTGCAGAGCTTTCCCTGCCAGCAACACACTTCAATACACTTACGAACTCCGAGTGAAATGAAAGGAGTGAGTGTAGTAACTCGTAAATTAAACTAAAATTGGAATGTCTTAACGAACAGCGGTATAGTGCCAGTTGAGATAGGAGACAAAGGAAAATGAAGAGAAAAAAATCCTGCACGAGTGAAAATGCTAGAAAATCGTGAACCCAAAAGATTTCTCTGTCAGGAGAATATCGAAAAGGAATTCCATGTCACACTCGTAATAATGACATAGAAATGGAAAGTAACAACATGAGAGAAAAACTAGGGCAGCAGCAGAACAATTACTGTACTCCTACACAGCGTTTACCTTCTATTCCCCCTTACTCTATCATTTTACTTTAAGCCCTCAAGAGGTAAAACCTGCCTTTGGGAGACAAGATTACTCAGACGGAAAGAACAGCTTTTTCTTTCATATAAAATAAATACAATGGCTGTAAATAACGAGTTCAGAAGGAGGGATGAGTGGTGTGAATTTGAGCTCGAACAAAAAATACGTATTTTTACGCTCCGATAGTCAACAAAAATACAAGCCAGGTATTTCATGAACTCCGTGTAATATTAGAAAATGTGCATCATTGGTATTAGTACATATACTAGCCTAGTTTAAAAAATTATTTTTTTTTTTACCTGAGCAAGCTGCAAGCAGCACAATGGCTTTTTCTCCCTTAGTAAATAGCAAAGAGTTGGAGTGACCCCGATGTATGGGGATACAGGAGGGAATCCTTTGATCACTTGAGAGAACTCTTCTGAAGGGCCTATCCAAGGTACGTCATCCTCCGCCTCATCGCTTGTGGCTCCACCATCCGAAAATACCAGCGCTGAGTCAATATTGTTCCCGGTGGACTTCCCATCTTCTCCCGGCGATGCCAGCGCTTCGGGTACACGGTCCGGGACTGGAAGAATACTAGGCCGTCGTGTAGTACCGCTGGCTGGTAAATAAAATACAAAAAAATGGTCCAGGATATGAACTGTACTGGAATCTGTTTATATTTGATAACCTGGGGAGGTGGGGATGGATATTTAACAATGAAATTGGGTCTTTCCGTTTCCCTCTGTTGGGAAAATCTTGACGGGAAGAAAGAGGATCCTTGTCAAATACTTAACTTTATCTCTTGTGCCTCTAGATAAACGCACTCACTTTACTTTGGCAGTTGTGCATTGCTGCCCATGTCGTCGTCATTTAATTCACGTTGTGTACATAAAATATTACCGTACTTGGCATGGTCAATACCTAGTTAACTAACTTGGGGTGCCTTTCTCAGAAGAAAAGCAAAGGAACATTGCGGTGTAAAATACTGTCGGGTTTCCTTTTCAAGAAATCTATCAAAATCGACAACGAACCGAACGCTTTCAGGTTATTACATATCTAGTGAGAAAAACCTGTCACGTTTGTCACTAGGCCGTACACGTTTTTTTGAAGCACTATCGTGTTAATTACTAAATTCCAACACATACATATAGCTATTTACACGTAGTGGTAGTACTTAGGAGATATGCAAAAAGTACAGCCCTTTCTGCGTTTTGGAGGTCCCTATACAGAATTTGCACCGGAAACTTTTTATTTACCTCCTTTCCATTTATCTCGATATATTGCAGAGATGCAACGAACGGAACTAATCTGTTAAAACGACACTGACTGGCACAAGCCCACGTAATACTTTTCTACCTAAAAGAAAATTTTAACACTAAAAAAAAGGTTTCCTTACCAGAACTAGAGCTATCCTGTTGACTCTGTTGATCAGAGGTTGAAGGCAACATTAGCAAATTGGAGTTGGGAGCATTAACAGAAGCTCTCCGGTCCTCTATATGATCCACAGCAATTTGGATAGTTTGAGGGGGCTCATCACCAACCACAGTGACAAACTTGGATATTGTCTGCAAGTTCTCTCTCCGCCGACTAGTTTCATCACTAGCAATTATCAAGTTATCATTACTAGTTGGGCTGTGAATGGTAACCTGAAATTGATCCGAGTCTCTTCTCTCATCGCTGGAGTTTGTTCCGCCTACTCCAGGGTTGCTACTATCTTCCCCGCCGCAGCCACCACCAACGCCACCATCATTTTTATCATTTGCACCAGAGTTATTATTACCCGGGTGCTGATCCGTAGTGGGACTTGTGGCAACTGCCGGATTGGAAGCAGCTGCCGTTGTGGGTGACAAACTATTGTTGTTATTGCCCGTGACAAAGGCAGAGTTCTCCTCCTTTGTTATGCTCAGGTAAAAGCATATATCCGACTTTCTCATGATATGCCTCGGCCCGGGATTCAACAGTATTGTGTCTTCATAAAACTCGGGTAATTGAGATGGCCGTACTCCCACAAGACACACTCCAAATTTACGATGAGAATGGAATGAAGCGTAGATAAAGCTTTTCCCTTCATATTCTCCAAAGAATCGGGAGTCTCCGAGGCGAATGTGGTAAATTTCATTGCCAGAGCATTTACCATACAACCGTTGCCATTCCTCTTTTGATGTTTCCCCCTCCCTGTTGGAAACCAGTGCAGGAGATAAAAGACCGTTAGAAAGGAAAAGGAGTAAGGGGAGCGCAAAAATGAAATTCAAGGAGCCATTATATAACTTTCTTCAAGATAGTGGGAAAACTAAATCATGCAAATATGATGATGAACATGAAGAAAGCATCTCCCTTTCTTAGTCTATACTATATTATACATTATTACAACTATTATAATGGAGCATACCAAGCCAAATGATCTGAACTCCAAATCCCTTCTCACATAAATAGAGCACGTCACGTGTCTGCTTCTTAAATGGATGTGGAGATAAAGACAATGTACTCCTCAAAATACGTACGTGCAACATTTTCTAATCTGGGAAATATCTATATAAATATTTTTTCTCTATACATTACTTTGATGTCAGGGAGTGTACTACATTTCAATGACGTGACGTGCCGGAAAAATAAATGAGAAAATAGTAGAAATTCTTTTCGGAGTCTTCTTTGTGTCAATGTTTGTGTCTGTCTATCATAAATATCATTGGGAGATTGGATTGGATCCATTTTCACCTCAATCTATAATAGTTATTTTTTCTCTCCCAGTTTTATTTCCACTTTATCAGTTTCTTTCTAGAAAGAATTCTCTTTCCGGGCTTAGCGGAGGATCAAATAAAAATTAGATTGCTTGGTAAGTTTGAAAGGAGGAACGCTGACTAATGCACAAAAAGTGGTTTGTTGCCCTCCACTGACTTAATAACATGGATCATATCCTCTCGTGCACTAAAAAGTAATGAGAAAACAAACACTTTTCATTCCGTAAATGGATTTATGGATTATTAGTCACTCAAACCCACTCAAACAAAGTATTCAATCTCCAGCTCCCATGGAAAGAATAATCCTTCTTGGATAGATATGGCTTGGTTTGTATGATATGCACTTAAAGGAAGACTTAAGTCGGTGAAAGTTTCTTTCACTTCCTACACGAAACTATACTTACGATGAAGGAACTATACAAAGTAACAAAAAGGAAACTTACTGGCCGCGAGAGGTATGGAGTAAAAGTGTGACGAGTGTGGAAGTACCCGGAAAAAGACAATTATTTGCCAGGAGCGCATACTTGAATTCATCTTCGCAGACTACATGCTCGGCGAATCGGACGTGGAGCTTGTTCTCAGGCCTTAGGATTTGTACGTATTGTGGCACTATAGGTGCAAAGTCTTTCACAGCCCAGGATCGGAGAATGGTGTGCTCATCGGCAGCTGTCTTGTCCGCGTAATTACGAGCTGCCAAAACTGTTGAAATATTAGAAAGGAAAAAACAGGCCATTGTCATACCGTCAAAAGCGTTCTTCTCAAAGGGGAGGGGGAGATAATGCGAGAAGAAAAGGATAATATATATGGAAATTAGTGGACACACTTTCTCCATGAAGTCATCCATTCTTCAACACAAAACGACAATGAGCTGAGAAGAAATAAAGGTGGAGAGGTAGGGCAATTGGAATGAAACCGCAGTTATCATATCATGCTAGTACAGGAACTTAATCTCTTCATCAAACAAAAACGTAATAACTTAGGTATACCTATTCATCAGCAACAAACGGAATTCTAGACATAGCAGTGAGTAAAAACTGAAGAAACTGAATTGGGAAGGATAGATGGTAAAATAGAGAAAGTCACTTACTAAAGCACGCCTCAGCCTCACCCATTCGGGCTCTGGTGAGGTCCCCATCCTTTAAGCAGGAACCTTGAATATAGATTACTCGTTGGGCCCATATCGGCACTTGTAAAATCATCCTCATTGTAGTGTCCAACTCACAAGGGGATAGGAGAACTACGTAATAGTCCTGAAACAATTCAAATTAAATACATACATGTATGCATCCGTCCGTATAGTCAAGTTGGAAGATACTATTACGTGTAAAACACGCAAATTATAATTTTCACTAAATTATAGCCATATTAATAGTCGTGGCTGCTTTGCCCTCCTCTCCAGCTTCACATGAAAAAAGATTCCCCTGCTAAATCTCTTTTCTTCCCAAAAAACCCAACTTTCCTTTCTTTAACTTTTTATACTCTTTTCACCAGCTATAATAATTCTATTACAGAACCACTCCCATGAGAGGATGACCTCCTTAGGGAAAGGTGTTTCTATTTAACTTTTAATATTACTTTTTCTCTTGGTCGTCGTGCACTGGAGCAAGACTGCTAGGGCTAGACTGCAGAAAAAAGGTGATGCAACTATTCGCTAGTCCTGTACCACAAATTTACAGCCCTTTTCATCCTCCTTCCGTAATAGGTTCACACTTTTATCCATTCTACTACGGCTTCTATACACTGTATCAGTGGAACACTAATGGCATATGAGAGCTAAATTAAACTCGTGTGCTCCAATTCCCACGCAATTCTTATGAGGAATACTGCTCTGTAAATCATGTTGAATGCGTTCATCTACAAAAGAGACGACAATTACTTTACAGTTTTTCCGTCTATTCATTCTTTCCTTTTTTTTAACAAAATCAAAAAATCTCCTTCATATTTTCCTTTGAAAATGAGTCCAAAATAGATTAGCAAAAGTTGCTTAAACACTGAAAGTTGATAAAGTATTCTCCTGGATGTTTCTTTTAAAATGTTGGCTCATATTTCTTTCCTTGAATCTGTACATAATTTTTTCTGGTAGGGTAGCTATTTATACGGATTTTAAAAGCTCAATTTGCACCAATAAAATCAGATCTAAAGATAAAACCTGAATCACTTTTGAAATGAGTTATTGTAGGTGAAAGCTGAATAATATATGTAATGCAATAAAGTTTATTAAAATGTCATATAATTGCGCAAACAGATCCACGTTAGCATTTGTAAAAGACAAATACGACTGGTAAAAGTGGTAAAATCGCAATAACTACTGTCGTAACTAACTAGAGAGCAATATCAGCAGCCATAGCTGTCCAGGTAAATGAATTTCATACTTCCTGCAAAATCCCCATTTCTATTTTAACATGTAACATGCTCAGGGGAACGTAGTAAACAGTATAGTTTGCATATTACATGGAAAAGGAAGACAAGAGGAGCTTACAGAGTGAAAAATGTGAAAAGGCAAACCTGAAGCAACGGGTGAGCATAAAACTCATTAAGGAAGTCCATTATTGTGTCGGCATGAAGGGAAGTACTGCAGACAACTACATGTCTTTCATTTTGAGCCCGATGGGAAGAATACGATCCTCCCAATTTCTGTCTCTCCATCCATGTGAAAGCCAACTGTTCAAATTGTGTGGGGAGGACGATAAGAGCTACACAAATCATCGCCACCATGAACAGCTGAGAAGGCCAAATGTCGGGAACGAAATCACCATAGCCTACAGTGGAGAAAGTAACTACAACAAAGTACGTCGACTGGAACAGATCCAAGCGTCTATGACCTGCTCTCTGAAAATGTTGAACTCCCGCCACACTCGTAAAAACTAGGCACACCTGAAATTAATGTCCAATTAATAGTTTAAAAATTGCTTTATACTAATTATTTCTCATTCAAAATTAATTCCTACCAATGTCGCTGAGAGTATAGTCAGTTGTTGGGAAAGCGCTGATTGGCTACGCTGCATCGCCCGGTGAAGATCGTTAAACATGTTTTCCAAAGCGTACTGTAATAGACAAATTATCGAAGTCAGTTTAAAATTGTACACGCAATCAATGAAAATTAATCAGTCCTAGTTTGCTACATGTATACAAGCAATACCTTTGCCAACCAGCAGTTGAGAAATACGGGCACAAAAAGGTTCCGGAACGGCGGATAAAATATCGTTACTACGAAGGGTAAAGTTGAGAATAGCTCCAAGACAAATCTTCGAGTCAGAAGCTGTTGAAATAGGTTCCCCTGTAGAGATAGAAATTGGAGACATAAAAAGAGGAAAACAAAATAAAATTTGGCACTCAAATGCATTTTGTATACTTTTATACAGTATTAGACTGCTGCGCTGTTAGAATTGGAAAAGCATTCAAGTGGGAAAAGCCCTCCTTTTGTATTCATTCCTTTGTAAATCCCTTTCCTGATGTATAGCCTTCGCTTTCGCTTCGAAAAGTGACTTATTTATTGCACGGTACGGAATAAGTAGATGCACTGGGGTGCGAAAAATGTAAAACCCTTTCTGACTGGAATTAGGCCTTTCGAAAATCATGGAAAGGGAAATGCGGTGAAAAAAAATTCACCGTTTTTTAAACTAACATGTCATATTCATGCGGAAATAAGTGTGAAACTCCTTTTTCTCCAGCTCTCAGTTTTTCACCTCTGACATTTCATTGAATTTTATAATGCGAGGAGTAGTAAGAAGCTTACACCAATCTTATAAAGATTTGCTGTCAGGTAGGGAAGGCAAATCTCCTTCGAATAATGAAAGTACCTATTACAAACGTCGTATTGTATGCGGAGTATGAATGCCATCTTACTCTAGACTTAAACCGGAACCCGTCTTCAAAAAGAAACCTAGAATTTTATTTCTCTCCGTAAGTCGATGTCTCTTTCGATCGATGCAAATAGTAGGACTACAGGATTGCATTGTGCGATTTTCAGTGGAGACGTGCTTCCATTTATAATCGTTTTACGTACCTATCGACCCTCTCACATATTTCCGTACTTCAAAAATATCATATTTATAAGCATATCCGCTTCAATTTTTGAATTATTCCCATTTTCAAATATTCATGCCAATTCCTTAATCTGTTCGTCGAAGGATCTCTTTGATATTATCTCCTAAAAATGATCTGACTTCAGTTATTATTGGATTAGATTCCATTCTCTTTACTGCTTATTTTATTGATGGCTTCTTCTTAGATTCCATTCGCTTGGAGTATGCTTGCAAAAAAACTGGGAAACAAAGAATTTGTCGTTTTTTTTGTACTTTCTCCGCAGCCGGAATTTGGAATGCTATAATGTATTTTCAAGTACTAAGGAAAGTAGTGCGGAAAAGCTTAGTAATAACGTTCTTCCCTCCCCACTACCGAAAGAACAAGACATGGTTAACTTTTTACTTCAAACGCAGCACGATAACGTTGCCTCCTGCCTGTTGTTCCTTTTCCCTACAAAATCCGGAGACCATTATCAATAATGAAAACAAATACGGGATATATGCAAGGAATGGTATTTGCACAATGGTTGGCAAATGGTCGGTTGGTTGGCTGGTGGTGTATACCAAACCTTCCAGTGGAGTCGTCAGGAACAGAAGCAAGAGCTACTATTCTACTACTCACTCCCGTGAACTTTCTCTTTTTCCATTCCTACCATTTTACGCCACATACATCCAATCTGAAAGGCTTAAGCCCGTTTGAAGTAATGGTTTCCAGTAATAGTTGAGAGCAACATTCAACATTCATTAGTCTCACAAGAGAGGAAGGCTCCACTTTACTGCATGACTCTTAATTACATCCATATGGATTTTCCATACAATGCTCTCTAATCGCTGAGGCAAGTATAAAAAGCCACTCCAGCCCTAGTGCTAACATAGAATTTGTATGAAAATATTTGCTCTCATATAAGTAGAGAAACTGCTATTTCACTTTTCAATCCTGGCGGAGGAGCTACATGGTTTTTAGCTTTTATTACTAGTCTTTGGTTCGGGCCTTTCTTTTTTTGTCACAAGTGTCAATTCCTTTCACTCCAAATGATATTCTTTGGTCTGTGCCTGGCTCTTTCTTGCTGGCCCTTTCATGAAAGAAAAAAAAACTTTTTTCTATGGTTTGGGTTCGATCATCAAACCTCTTCTTGAACTCTTTTTTCCTTCCTGGCTCCCTTAATTATTTATTGTCATTGAAGTGCTTTATTGTATTTTTTTGAGTGTATACGTACACTAGAAACACTATTTTTTGTCCGTTTATTTTTTACGGTTGAAGACGGCATGAGCCCATAGCGGTTGCCCATACATACGGCCCGTGGATACATTAAAGAAGATATGAAATGAAATAGAAAAAAAACAGCATTTTTTGTTTCTTCCGGACAGTACAGCACTTGACATCCTAGTGCTGGAAGTAATACATAAAAAGTACTAGCATTAAAGTCCCATTACATATTTCCGCTTTCATGTCTTGAAAGGAAACCGGCTCTGGAGCAATTGCTATTTTCCATTCATCAACGGTTCAACTTTAATGACCACATAGACTATAGTCACTTCACCAAGCATATGAGCTGGAAATCATTAGATACTTATAAAATATTTCCGCTTCATGCGGAAACAGTGGGGTGAATATCTAGAATAGAATTTGTAAGAAAGGGAAAGCATGAACCTAACCATGATAGTTTATTGTAGTGGTAACCCACCAGGTCATTTCATTCTTACCGTTCGTCACCTCCCACTATGCGCACTGGGCATTTAGATTTTGGACTCATCCCACAATTTTTGTTATATTAAGCGTGCAAGGGAATTAAAATAAGAAATTAACTATTTAATTACTTGCCTTGTAATTTAGGTAAACCAGGAGTAAAGTTTCACTGAAGCTGATGATTGCCAGGATGGCGTGAATAACCCAAAGCTCGAGTGGTCGCTGTACCCAGATAATAGCTTCCCAGTTGATTACGGGTTCCTCTCGATATTCTTCTTCAGTGTAGTTGAGAGACCTCAGGTACTCCGATTTATCAGACTTCTGACATCCATAACTGTGTGGGAGATAATTAATAAATTAGACTATGTACATATCGTATATTCTTACATTGCAGTAATCTACTATACATCCTTTCTAAAGCAGGCAGCACATATTCTACCTTAAAGAAGTTGTATGAATCCTTTGTCTTTGGAGCTGGTCTTTCAACTGGTTCTTTTATAATTAGACTAAACAAACTTGTTTAGTTTTAAAAAGTTTCCTTGAAACTTTCAAGAACTTTCTGAAGAGTTTCCTGGATTCTGACTGTGAGTTACGAATAAACGTTGTATATCCGGAACAGACAAGTTTTCCGGAAATGTCATTACGAGTATTGTATTTGGAATATATACATAAGCGATTTTACTTGAAGACAATGTAGGCCACATGTGTATGCCTGTGATTATGCAACGAAAATGATTTTGTTAGGTACGTCAACACAATTTGATCCTTTCAGGAAAGTTTGGCTTTCTCCGTAGCAGAATCACAACTTTATCCTCCTGCGCAATTTGGTGGCTTTACAAAGGATATAAATTAATAAGTGGGACACTAGATGAAGTAAGAAAAAGCAAAACGCGGCAGTCGACATAATTCCTAATTCCGTATATTGCCGCTTCTCATTAAACTACATGGTCATTTAATTTGATGTACTCGTCTTGCTGTGGGATTCGTTGACATGATGTGTTCTCATCTTCATTAAAAACATTTCCATCCATTCTGATTCAACAATATACACAGCAATAAATTTAGAAGTAAAACCATTGAGACATTCTTTCCAATACAGATTTTCGAAATACTTCATTTAAGGTTATTGTTGCCAGCATAGCCAATGATAAAAACGAAGGACAACAAATCGAAAATGTCAATGGCAGTAGGAGCAGGAACCTCAAACAGTGTTGTAATCGTTCTAAGGTCAATGCCCAGTAAACCATTCTAGTTAGTTGGGATTAATACATACGCAGCAGGTTTTGATTAAATCTAGTATCCCACAAAGGATAATAAGTCCGTGGCTGAAAATTACATCGAAACAAATGGGCACTGCAAAGGAATGTTGCGACTTTGACTTGAGAGTTGAAAAGCAATAAAACATTCAAATCTAGACATTCATCCTTTTTAAAGTAAAAGTGAATTGCTTGCTCGCATGTTTTCTCTCCAAGTTCAACAACCACGCACAAGTACATCATACCGTGACATAACTTTATCGAATCATTTACGTAACTTGAAGCACGAGCAAGATCCTTATGTGAAAGTTCTCTTTCTCTTCTCTGATTGTACATGATTGACATCCGCTATCGAATGATAAGGAAAGAAAACAAAAAATACTTTCCTTCTTAATATGCATGCCATTCAAACGTCCAGTTATACTGTAGTTGTCATACAAAGCTATACGACAACTGGGAGCAATAAAATAGTCACCTACGAACAGCACACATTCCTTCCACGAAATAAACTGAATGTCTTATCATCACACCTTCCTTACCTAAAACGGACGGATGGCAATTTACACGGAATGGCGAAACAAGGAAAAGTATGTCCCACGCAATTTTTTTGCTATGCGTATTTTCATTCATTACATTTAAGCAGCAGACTGTTGATGTTGATCCGAGAATGGCATGAACTGATTATGGGAAGCTGCCTAAGCCAAAGTAAGCCAACTTCATGCTGACTTCCTAGCTCAGTCTGAAAAATGTATGCGTAAAAGCTACCGGAACTCGCGCCACAAGGGGCTCATGTTTATCATGACGGGCTAACTTCAAAAGAAAGGAAGGAGAAAGTAATCAAAAGTCATTTGTACATTTTCTGATGTGGTTCAGCTGCTGGTTTAGGTTTCCTTTTCGTATCTGTAATCCCAACTCCCAAATATCTCATGTGTACGTACAGCTTAATTCTAGACTTTACTTTATAGAAAAGTAACTGGGTATACCACAGGCACGAATTATTCATCGTACCATGCATATTTCTACAATCGTGTGTAAACTCAAAATGCTTTTAGAAAGAGTGCAATTGAGCAAATTGTCATCCATCCATATTCAAACTGTTACCCATTTCCTACTGACAATTATAGGTATTTAGTTCATGTTTTTTTGTTTTCCTTACCAAGAGGCATATGTTGGGTCGGTATCCATCATCACACGAGCAATATACAAGACACATGTGAACAACTTGAGTACAAATCGGGCGATGCGAATCCGAAGGCTGGATCGTTGGTTCTTGAAAAAGTATAAATGAAGTCGTTCCTTGATCGTTCGCTCATTGACGTAATATTCCACCCGCACTCTGAAACAATAAAAAAGCAGAGGTAATAAAAAAATCAACTTTTCTTCCCAGCTTTTTAGTCGAATACCCCTACCATTACATATGTAGCGTACCATTATACTACGACTTAAATAAACAGTAGCTCAGCTCAACACAATCACCCACAGATTTATGCAAAAAAAACTATAATATTTTTCTAGCTGCGGGAAATTGTCTTTGTGCCAAAGAAAATAGGATGTAATGGACTGTCGACTTTCCTGATTTTTATTTCTTAGTGGTGAATGGGAACCAACTGGGTCCAAAAATATTCAACTGCTTCATGAGCCGGAACTTTTGAATGACTATGACCATTTGAGGTGTATTATATGTAAATTTTTATAATCTTGCTGAATAACGTAACGAAATGGGGTTTTTGCTTATGGATAAAAATAAAATGGTAAAATGATATGTAGTCTTCTATGCAGTTCACCATTGTTCTCGAAATTTGAGATATTTTCAGCTTTAATTATAGAGAATAAGTAGATTATTGTCAGCATTTTCTGAAAACCGAGGCTTTAGTGGGCATGCACATAATGTAAGCTTTAGTTTTACTCTAATAATAACATACGCAGTGTTCATATCAAGCTTTGGCATCTACATCTGAGCCAGCTACATGTGCTAAGTAAAAATGGTATCTTCTCACGGAAAATTATTAGTTATCGAAAACTGAAATTGTGGGCTTTGATGGAATAGGCTATATTAGTTCATGTCGTGTGCATTAAAAGGCACCGTTTCAAACAATGAGGGAAACTGCACCTTTCACCGTCAGTACAATCCAATTACAGTAGTGAAACTGCAAATCCCCACCCTATCCAACAAAACATAATTACTGGAGACATGCGAAATCGAAACTTTTCAATTTTGGTTAGCAAAGCTGACAATTGATCCTCGATGGGAACTGTTACTTTTTATACTGCAATAAAGACAGATTCTATAAATTCACTTATGAAAAAAGTTCCTCACAAAGTTTCTACACCGCCGTGTGTTCATATCCATCATGAAATATTGAAGCAGTTTGTCGTATTATATTTTTGCACAGTACACCTATTATTCCAACCGTTTTGTGTTCCTATTACATAATATTTCAGTTTTGCGGATGATTTGGGGTTTGTATAAAGTAGGGACAGAAACATAGTGTACATCGGTCGTAGCAAGTGTTTCAGACTATTCGTTTTCTGGATGGGTAAGGATGAAGGATCGATACCTGGAGAACAACCAGCACACACGAAGACACATAAAATGTGCGTGCTAAAGTTATAAAATCCTCCCATCCACATTCCCTTTTACATTTTATTCGTTTACTATGAAATTGCAGGGGTTGAAGTGTAAAAAATACTTTCATTCAAAAACGCTCTGAATAAGTGAAGGACGAAAATTTGGTGGATACCTGAAATCATGGCATTATCTTTTATGCATGTGAGTGGGTGTATTCATTTCTTTTATTACGTTACGCAAAGAAAGAAAAGTGTAACAAGTTAGTATTATTAGACGTACCGTTATGTTCGTAGGTTTAGCAGGGTCTCCTCTCCTCATGTTTACTCCGTCATATGTATGAGCAAACACGAAAAGCACAAAAATATTTGACTATGCTTCGCTGCAATTTCCATTCCGACAGAGATAGCTTGTCTTTATTAACATTTCTGCTTCACCTTCCATATCCCTCCATTTACTACCGAAGGCTTTACCTCCCTGGTCTCGTCAAGCCGGCACATTTGGTGACAAATTTTAATAATGACTTCCCCATTTCTGTTGACTTTACTACATCCGCATTTCTTTCCCGAGTTTGCTTTTCCCTTGCTCATGTGGTTATGTGGTAACAGTAATGCATAGCTTCTTGTACACAATATCGTGAAACTAGCATGGGCCTATGTTTGCTTATCGTTAGCTGGTTGCAAATATACCTTAGCACATTTTATTTAGGTATAAGTACAAAACTGTTGTGAAAATTTCACTGTAGTATTACATAATGCCAATATTGCCGACCAACAACTTTCTCCGAAGTCCATACAAAGCTGTTCGGCTTTAATAATGATAGCCAACACTATTCTTCCTTTTTTCTCCATGCTCACGCATAACTTTTCCGGATTTCATTGTTGTGAGTGGGAAAGGCAATAGCACTAGTTTTTTTTAGTCGACCATTAGAAATGGGTTTGAATGTACCTAAGCATGTTTTATTGCAATATGTGTATAAGAAGTGGCTTTCGTGGTTCGTGGTTGGGAAAGGGAGAGGCAGAAACCCAATTATATTACAATATGATGACTTGAGACTGGAGAAAATGAAAAAGCTGGAGAGTTGTGGCAAGCGCACTTTTTACTACTATTCAGGAAGGAGACATTGTTATATTCCGGGCGTGGAGTTGTAAAGTAGAGTAAATCGCGAAGCTGAATTTCAAGCTGAATGTACTTAAACCGTGCATTCATCCCAGTATCTATGAACGTTTTATTCGCACTAGTCAAATTCAATTTTCCATTTTATGTTCCATTATTTTGATGGAAAGAGAAATGTTGTGGAAGAAAGTGCTTGACGTTAGATGTACAACGAAGAGCTTTCTGGGGGAAAAAATGAGGAATATAAAGCGATATACTTAACTTGTGATATTTTTTAAAAATGAATCAACCCTGCCAGAGAGGTTAAAATGAAATCGTTTTTTTTTTTGCATCATTATTTTTAAAAGATTTTCCACATTTTGTACCTTCATTCTCCATTCGTTAAGAATAATGGACTTTTTTGGCATTTTCATGTTTGAATCGAAGCTGCCTACGAAAATAAGTGTTGACAATTTCCTTCACTTCACCGGTCTCCTCTCTCCCCTTACCCGTCAACATGCAGATGGGAGAGAAATCTGGAACAGGGCACAGTTGGGTTGAGCAGTTATTGCCAAAGTTATGGATGGGAAATGGGAGGGAAGAGAATGGGAATGTGTTGGTTTGAGAAAAGGGACGGAGAAAGTGTTCACAAGAGCTTTTTAGCTTTCACCCAGGACGTAGAACGTTTTATACAATGAAAAAATATTAGAACAGTTGCAGATATTTTCTATTTTTCACTTAAGCTCAAAGAAGGGTGGGTATGAGTGTGCAGTTTTCTGAAATAAATTTAGATTATTCTTGTCCAACTCCTTATTTCTGGACTCCTGAGCAATATCGTAATGTTACCCTCCTGACTTCTTAACTTTCTCCCCCAAGAAACATACATATGTATACATACAATTTTATTTACCTCCTACATTATTCATGTGCTTTTCTTCATGTTAAAGTTGCATGAAAGGGAAAGCAGCACATGGGCCTCTGGTGAAAGTATTAAGACTTTATACATTAAAAGTACGGAGAGGAAATTGGCTGTATTAATTTACCTGTCGTCATCTTGCTCCAATCGGAAGGAAGAGCGGCTAAGACTAAGCTCGCTAAAAGCAGCCAGACTACATCTTGGTCTCCTAAGCCTTCGGCTCATGCTGGATGAGGCTTTTCTGAGAAATAATTTCTCATCCTCGTCCCCTTCACTTGGCTCTTGTGTACCCACGGACGAGTCCCGCTTGCCACTGGATTCCACATCACCTCCGCCCGCCCCCATCTTGCAATCTTGTATTAACTTGTACAGTTGCAGTTGTGCACTATGTCAAGAGTTTCGATGAGGAAGGTTTTATGGAACATTGCACGGAAGTTGTAGTAGTATCTTCTAATCATTTAGAATTATACCACCAGCATCACAATCACTAAATTTAGTACTCAATCCCACCATATTTCCATTTGGTAAATTACAAAGTCGGATTAATCCCATAAAAGGAGAAAGTGCAATAATTATTTTAAGTGATTCTGAGAATCATTGTTCCTAAATACACTGAGATCAAACGCAGAGATTAGGATGGGAGGATGCTGATGCTGCTGTTCAAATGACATGATTACTTCCTGCTTTCTATAAGCACGTAGGCGGGTTATTACAGAATTGTGTGGTTACAAAAGGATATTGCAAATAAAAGCTTCCATATGTGAAAACTGAAATATGCCGTTTGTTAAAGATCCGTTCACTGCAGAAGTCACATTTAAAATTTAGTATTTTTTTGCTTAATCATCAAAATTTCTTTCTATCTAGCAGAGCAGAATATTTTTCACACTTTCACTTCAATAAAGCAAGCATGGAATAGCACACTACTAGAGTTTTTGACGTTTTCCCCTTCCGACAAATCACATACTGAACACTCGCCTGACACACAAACAGACAGACATTTCCTTTCTCAGAGCTGGCTCTCAGACAATGGGAATTTTTAACACTGGACGGAGGGAAGTCTTCTTGGGGAGGTATGCATAAATAAATATTCACTCGTATTTACATATAAAAGTAGCTTTCACTTTTCTAACCAAGCCGCACATATGTAGGACTACTCCTTGTAAGACTGTTTGTTCACTAAAAAGCATGTCGCATCTACTTGAAATGGCAGTAACTGGCGAGCCAGACGTTATAGGAATCCTTCCATAACGATTCTTTCATTGTTTCAAATAACCTATGCAGATGGTCTTTGATTTAGACATATACATACATAAAAACTTTAGAGAACATGCACGAATCTTTTTTTCCCACTTTTCACTGAACTTATCCTAAGATGAAAGTGTAACAATGTATCTAACACTTTCACATAGTTAGTACAAGGTAAAAACTGGGAACAGATCTTCGTTTTCCGTAAATCCAGAGATCCTTTCGCTAGAACCACTGTACGTAGACTGTACGTAGTTTTATTGCGGGGTTTTTCACTTCTCACTTGCTCACTTCATTCCTTTTTCCTCCGGAATTCGCATGGGTGCAAGTGAACCAGACCAGGACTACGGAGTCTCATTGCGCGAGGCTGTTGTAACTTTACTCGTAAAGCTCTTACAGTATTTTTTGAGTCGACCACTGAGATACCCCAGTGTAGAGTGTTGGGTGGTTTGGACTCGCACTCACTTGAAACTTCATTCATTTCCAGTTCCCTTTCCTTTCGCTGTACGGAAATTTCATATTCACCTTCTCTTCCATTTTGCGCTCCACTTTGTTATCTTTGTAGTTGGGTGCTCATGTATGTGCATAAGTAAAATAGGCTTCAATAGTCACCCCCCAGAAAATGGAGCATCTTTGCTTTAACAATGGGTGAAACGATCCTATTTTCTCCAATCAGATGTAATGGCTTCGTAAGAAGGAATATGGTAGACATGGGTTAGATCCACGGTATGGTCCATGTTCGGATTTAGCTGACATAAGATATAGCAACAAAGCGAATCCAATACTGCACCTATATCGGGAAACAAAAGAGAAAATAATGCAATCCAAAGATCTTTTCACCCAACAAAGCATTTCAAGTAAATATTTTAACAGGCTGGAGGAAAACTCGTAGATCACGAATTTAATCTTCGAATACGATGTATTAGGAGAGGTGCATGTGGATAGGAATTTTCAATGGAAGGAATGGAATTGAATAAAACTTTATGTTTTAAACTCCCATTGTAATCATGGAGTTTCACTCCTTCCGAAGGTCGTGAAAATGAAATTGTTCTCCTATTTGAATGTGTATGTATAAACTCTGAAGAAGATGCCGTGCCTAAACCTAACATTTGGACTTTTGATTTGATTGCCAAAAACTATTTGAATAGAAACTTGAGCAAACGTATCGTAACGTAACATTTTCTATTATTCGCCAAGAGCTCAAAGGGAATTTTGCCTACTTTCACATATCGAATTCGTTTCCTCCATTTGAAATTTCTAAACATGTTGCACTCCACTGTAGCCTCTTAGCCCTTGGTTTTGTATTAGAATTCAACGGGTTCTACCATTTACTTATTCAGTTGTTGGGAAATTAAAATTTCAGCATGATTACAACTTCTTCCACGTCAAGATTCCATTCAATGCGGAATGATTTATTGCAAGGAAGGTGAGCTTTTAATATGTATGCATAAAAGTTTTCCAAGAAGAATGAAATCGTCAAAAAAAGAAGTTCGAGAAACTGACAGGGCTGGAATATATGCAAGTGGAAAACTTTTTTTTGCTTTGAAGTTTTCTTCTAGGTATATCTTATCGGTAATGAATACTGTTGAACAATGGGAAACTTTCTAATCCCTGAGATTTATTAGAGTCAGACAGAAGTACTTAGTCGTTATTGAGCAGTAACCCCTCCCAAAATTTTGCACTCCCACCATTAAACTTTGAACAGGCAATTAAGCCACAGCGTCAAAAAGCAAAGGGATAATGCAACTAGTTACACATTCATTAGTCTTGAATCAAATAAAATATTTCATGCTTCCATTGTTTTCCTTTGCTCAAACGCAAAGTGCGCATAAAAACTCGGCGCTTTCCCCACATTCATTATGCTTATGTGTCAATTTTACCAGATCAAATAATGAACGTTGACAGTTTTTTATTCCTGTCAGACTGTGATTAAAATAAACAGATGTTCCATCATAAATTCTTTGTACTAAAAGTTTTACGCGAGATTGATGTTAAATATGCATCGTTTTGCGAGAGCAATTATTTGCATATATTCACTTCAAAGTAGTTTGAGTGTTTTAGTGGGTTACTATTTCGTTAATTACCAGCTACCACCTTTTCCAATTTTTTTAAACGCTCGGTAGGGCTGAATTTTTTATTTTGAAGTAACAAGGAGTCAAGAGAAAACACTTTCTCTGACAATATTTCTCACACGTTTGCACACACTGCAGAGGTAGCACTACTACCACCGCACCGTTGCTATCCAATTATATTTTTGGGAATGGAAATGAGTTGGTTTAGTGAAAATGTATGCTCCGAATTCAGCAAAATGACAGAATGCGTAGTAGGTAGATAGTAAAATTGCAAAACGCCCTGCACCTTTCACCTCACCTACTACCTAGAGAATAATAGTTATAAAGAATGCATGACGAAATGGGTTATGTGGACTTCTATGTAGGCTTGGCCTAGCCACTAGCTCATTTCTTCCATTCTTCCGTTTGGAAGATGGTGATGGTCATGCCATAAAAGTGACGAGATGAGATAATAAAGTGAGCATATAAAGGGGAAACCGGGAGAAATGGGAACTGCTAAATAAGCACATACACAATAAGATGCTGACGTTAAGCTGTCTTTAATATTTTATGCTATCATTTCAATGGAGCTCCTTTAGTTCAATCCTTGATGCTACTAAAACATTACGTAAACAATTTTATTGCTGGGTGTTATGGTCGGAATAAACACGTTACTGGAAATAATGACATTTTGAATACATCTAAACCTGCGGCTCTGCCGATCTCAAGGGATACTTATTTCCTGATGCTAATCCAAGTAGTAGTAAACTAGGTAAGTAATCCAGGACCAGGAGACTTTAGGAAGGGAAAACAATGCAGAGTGCAATTTACTGCTTGGTATGCCTATATATTTGTACAGTAATTACTTTCTCCATGCCTATAGAAGAGATATCAATGGAAAGAGTAATCTCCATCTCCAATTTCAAATTCAAATAAGTTCTGGATGCTGAGCATTCAACGACAATAGCAACACTGAGTTTTTGTTCTTTTGATTTTTGTGAGGGGTCAATCAAAAGTAAAGGTCACATGAAAAAGCTTTCCTGTTGTTAGAACTGACTGCTTTTGATTAGACTATTAATCATACCTACAAATCGCCAAGATGAGCCTTATGAGTGCATTGCAATCTTTTCTTTAAAAACTATTTCATTTTATTTCGTGCTAATAAATACGAGAACAAAGCAAAATGGTGAATTTTCCCTCTAACTTAAGTAATGAACTTATATACTTTCCCGGACATGGAGAAAGAACATGCTAACATTACGGAAGAGGTGGGGTTTGGCTTGTGCCGTAGAAAATTCTGTTTACTGTCACGTCTCGTCTTTATTACTCGTGACAAGTAGATGGGCCAAGAATGATTGCTTTTTGTATTCGTGGTTTTCTGCCCTATTTTCACCACTTTCTTTGCGCCATTCCTGTCAAAGACTAATAACAGTTCATTTGGAAAACTCGTCACCACTCATAAGTAGCGAGGAAGTTTGTGTTGATTGGGCCTTCTCACGAACTCCTTAGGAAGGAGGAGTAATAAACTTATTGCAAACCTCCAAAAGCTAAGGATACCAACACTACACAGTTTCCTTTCATAACTAGCACTGTTGAGTTGCAAGGAATGTTGGCTATATTTGATTACTGCTAATATATGTACATACATAGCAGTAGATTATATCATCACAATGCCAAACTGTTTCCTGCCACGAGAAATACTAGACCCGGTACGGCATTATGTTGAGCTCCCTACATAACGAAATGCTAAATTTTACTTCTTGAATGAACTTGTTTCTAATATTACTCATGTTTCCCATTCATTGGCAATGATTTTTTGACCGTTTAGAATAGGAAGGGCCTTGAGAGGTTAACAGACTTTAAACCTTGTTTATTTTTAATTAAAATTCCCTACCTATGAAAACTCAAACATACAGAAGATTTTAGCTCAAGGCTGTATGAGTGGGAAGCAAACTACCTACTAATGGACGTAGGTATTCAATTTTGACAAAATAATTGTCCCAAAATCAATAATATTTTTTTTGTTGTTGACTTATGTACGCATTTTTTAAATGACTTTTTCGCAATAGGTTGCTGACGATGATTGATCGTATTAATAACTTTCCCCTGAAAACTTTCTTCAAAAACCAAAGCGAGTCGACCTATATCAATTGGTGATAGCATTATCCTATAGTCGACATACTTGCTAATCCAAATCCAAATATTTTCCGACTGTGCCCAGAGAACATTTAAAATAGAGTCATGTTCAGTTTTCCAAGCAATGTCGAATCAGGCTGGAAGAATCAGAACGTGGAAAATTTCTTTTTATCTTATGTTATTACAAGATAGCTTGTTCAATCCAAAGTGCCACCGCATGCTCCCACACAGCTTGCTCAAACCACTGCTGAAAATCGTTTGAAACAAGAAGCTACCTACCTAAGTAGAGTAAATGATACAATTCAATTCAATGAAGTCCGCAAGAGCCTCGCTAACCTAACTACTATAATGATATTTAGTTTGGCTTTCACGT
Organism: Lepidocyrtus cyaneus; assembly: GCA_034696785.1. NCBI lineage: Eukaryota > Metazoa > Arthropoda > Collembola > Entomobryomorpha > Entomobryidae > Lepidocyrtus > Lepidocyrtus cyaneus. The sequence continues at coordinate 13,715 of JAQIWX010000014.1, read as the reverse complement.
TTTCAATTACGTAGCATTCGGATGAACGTTATACTACGGTTTGGAGGAAGAAATGGGGAGTTTTGTGAAAGTCTGTCTGATACAGCGGATGCCTTCCCCATTCTCATAACTACGTAGTGTACACAGCAGACAACAAAACTTCTTTGTATGATGACGATGTTGATGATACTTGGCCAGAGAATATAAACACAAACAATGATTCCAGCAGGAAAACCCGAGCGCGATGAAATCGATGCTTGGGCTTTTGTTATCTGGTTGGAGTGTTTTCTCCTTTTGTTTTCTCTGTTCACGTAGTATTTATATTATATTTAGCCTACCTAGGGCATCTGGCATCCCTATAAAAATGCCTGTGTGTCTGCTCTCGCAATAAAGATAAATAATAGTAGCAGTAGTGCTAGCACAAAAAGATTTCAAACTTTATATGTGTGATATGACTATGTTGAAGATGCATCTACAGTACTAATGTAGGATTCTCTCTTATTTTTCTCGGAGAAAATGATTTCTACATGGATTTTATTGTAGTCCTTGCGTGCAAAATCCGCTTGTTTTCCCGTTTAATATTTAGCCTCCCAAACAATTTCTCCTTTTTGTTTTATGTATATCCTGAAATTTCACAGATCACGTTGTTGAGAAACTGCCTTACCCAAAAAAAACAGGGACTTTGTGAGTGGCTAGATGGACTGCACAAAATTTTGCTCGTTGAGAAAAAGTTGCTTCCAATGCAATCTCTCCTTTCACTATTTTTTACCAAGAAAAAAAGTTCACTGCTTGTCGCTCGCTCCTCCAGTGAAAGTAGGAAAAGTACGGCAAAGCGACAAAGAAAATCAGCCTGACTCTGACTTGACACAACGTTTGGCGGCGACGTACGTACTACGCTGCTGTCTCTCTGGTATATACTTGACTACTGGCAGGAAACTCTGTACGGAGCGCTGGAACATTGGAAACGAGAGTTCGGTTTTCGGTAGTTTAGCCCAGTAAGAGATGGAAAGCAGTTTGAGGAGCAGAAGCAGACCAGACCAGAGGGAAATAACGTTGTATAATATGGAAAGAGTCGCATCACCGCGCCAGCAGCTCAGAGCAGATATAAAAACTCTCTTTTTCTGCAGTATAATCATACTGACGTGTGTACGCAGAAGGAGTTCAGGATCGGGCAATGTGCACCAACTTATGATGCTCATTATAGTTAATACCCTAGGAAAAAACTGAGAGACTATATATTTTTGTGTATGTCTATATTATTTCATGTCATACGGAAGGAAGGAGTGAGAGTCTAGAACAAACGAAAGGAATGTGATGGGGAAAGTCGGAAAGATATTCATTCATCTTGATGATGCTAAACTGCGCTTCTGCAGTAATGTCAAATTAACCCAACAACGCTTTTTAAATATTAGTTTACTCTGAGTGAAAAAGGGGAACCAAATGGGGTTATTCATTTCTGGTTTACTAACTATAATCATCTGCCGACTGCATTAATCTATTCCAGCGAAGGAGTCCTACTTTAGGAGGATGAAGTTACTTACAATTACTATTGAAGTTTCAAATTTCAAGTTTTTATCAACTGCTTCGGGGAATGCTTTTGTTCTGGATTATGGAGATAGATACGATCTGTTTTAACTTATTTTAAGATTCCTGGAACGGTTCGTATTTCTCATATGAGATTGTTTTATATACGAGTATACCCCTCAGAATAAAAAGTGAAACAAGCTCTTTATGAAAAAGCTAAAGACGGATCGGAAAACGGCAGTTGTGCATATCCAAACTTGTGGTAGTTCCTTCGAAGAAATGAGTGTATTTGGAAGTGAGTTAAGTAAAAAAAAGAGAGACATGGTGCACATTCCGCACTCTCCCGATATGATATAGATATTTAAGTAGATCCCATATCTCTTTCTTTCCACCTTCTGGTTTCCCGTCTTTGGTATTACTTACTCTTTTACTTCCTAACTGACGAAGAAAATGCTGTGTTTCCGGGATGACTCTTCTGACTGTCTTGCTGTGTGAGAGAGGGAGCCCACTTTCTCCTTAATCGCGTTGCGTACTGCTTTAACAAAGGGACTCGACTCAATGAAATGCTGTGCGGTGGTGGTAAAAAGGAAAGCTGAAAAATTTACAACATTTCTTGCTCCCTTTTCCCTTTCTCGCTGAGGCTGAAGTGAAAGCACTAGTTGGAACTTTCCAAACGACAAGACAGCAAAGGAGGGTGGGAGTGAAAGCAATGCAATCCATTTATTTCGTTCGCAGTACTCAAGTAAAAAACGAGATGCTAAGCTAGGCGATGGCAAAAACAGTAATACCCATACCCACGAGAAGGGCTCTACAGCGACGGAGAAAGCAGCCGTTGTGCTCCGGTACTACTGGTATGAAGCAAGTAGCATTGCATTGCTGATTCCCGCGGACTGAAGAATGGAAACTGGTGGAGTGGATATGGATGCTTATTCTTGTTGTTTTGTTTGCATATGTACATATATGTAGATGTTTCTCTGGAGTAGTCCTTTTGTATTCATTCTTGACTAAGGGTATATGCATATTTTCCTCCTGAAAAATGTCTACGTTTGGCATCCTATCATGAATGCATCTTTGGCTAGCTATAAACCGGCGCTATAATTTTGGTCTGATTACTAAATACAAATGAAAAAGTAAAAACCAATCATACATGCATGTCAGGTGTATATGCAAAACAACATTTATAGTAATCTAAAGAAATTAGACAGTACGCCTTCAAGCTTCATAGGAAACATGATCTCGGTCATTTTAATTTCAAATGGCTGGAGAAAACTGGGAGTTTTTCTAGCTTTTCAAAATTCACTCTCAGTCCACTTGTTTGGCTGGGAGGAATAAAAACGAGGGAAGATTTTCAGACTGCAGGGTAAGGCAGTAGTCGTGTTATCATAGTACAAGCTTCGGCTGTCTTTGTGTGTCACACAGTTTTGCTTTGGAGTGACTCCTTCCTTCTCCTCCTCCCATTCCTTTGCTTTAGTGGCCCTGCAGTGGATAAACTATAAGAGAAGCTGAAATATATCTGTAAACAAGCTCTATTCCAGCTTCTGCCTAATATATATTTATAAAGGATAGTCTTTAAAAGTTTCTAATAATCTGGTACAAGAAGCTGCATGCCACTCTCGAATGAAGTTACGTTGTAGTTATGAAGTTAGGTACAGGGTTATACATATATATTCATATCTGAGGTATAGTTCTTCTGCTGCCTGTTAGCGAAATGGAAGTGCTTTCTTCTGGTAGGCATCTTACACTATTACTTTCACCTTAATATATTCCTCCAATCAATATTTCGTGAGATTACCTATATACTATAGCCATGCTCGGTTTCCCAGTGGAAAGAAAGTGTCAGTATGGAGGGATCAAGAGCTAACTAGACTATCTCATACTGTAGCTGTACGCTATAAGCTATGAAGAGCATTTTTTTCTTCATATTTTCTCTTTTTCCTAGCAAAAGTTAGTGGCTTTCCATCAGCCTCCAGCGCATAAAGAGGTAGTAGTATCAACATTCAGAAGCCCAGGCAGTGTGTGACTGACGGTCACACCATCTCTTCACTTTAAATTTATACCTGTTTCTTCCTTTTTCTACATTTTTTGTTATGACTAATGATGTAATATTACTTGTACAAAAAAGCTTATTTTACAAAAGCGGAAAAGAAATGGACAAGGCGGAAGAAGATGAATGGGGTATGGGTCTAAACAAATGTTGTTCCTTCATCTTCATGATGTTGCGTGAGAGGAGAAGAAAATGATGTTTAAAAATCTGCTACCCCTTTCAGCATCATTGTGACTTTTGTTTTTACGAGTGTTACGAGTGCTTCTGCGTTTACAAGATTGTCTTTAACCATGACATGGCATGCTAGATATTATTATAAGACAATCATTCGGTCACTTTTTATTGGTCACTTGTTGGTGAAATTACCAAAATTATTACAAAGTAAAACATTTCACTGGATATTGATTAGGTGTGTAGTAATAATAGTAATAAGTTTGGCCAAAATTGCCATTCTCGAATACAACTGTGCGACAAATTAAATTGCTTTCAATCACCTTTGTGTACTACAAAAGTTCGTTTTCGATTGTAAATCAGAAATAGATGAATAAATGAGCTACTAATGCCGCATTCAGATAACACATATTCTGTTTAAGTACATGAATCAGTTAATACGGAAATCCTGATAGGTAACTGGAGCTAAATTCTAAAATGAAAGTTCAGAAAATGAATAAACACGATTACACTTTAAGCTATTTCTATATTTCCGGTTAATTTGCATGCACAAATTATCCTTAAAGCTATCTTCATTTCAATATGGCACATACAAGTTGAATGCTTAGGTAGGTAGTACAAATATAGATATTAGTTTTTAACAGTTAATTGTTATTATATGGTAATTAGTAAACAATCGTAACAAATCCGTAACACAACATGTTTTTAAATTGTACAACCCATTTCTTATAGTCAGAGTTTGTTTACAAGTATTACAGCTTTAGCTTTGATGTGCTCCGTGGAAGCAGAAGCTTCTTGAGTTCAAAAGTACTGCTTATTTTCATCTGTATTATATACGACCGATATTTGCACACAATCAAGAGATGCGCTTTCAAAAGGAACAATATTTATTTTACACTTACATGCGTGGCATGTTCCAATATGACTTATAATCTACATCCAAAACTACTCAGGCAATTTCTCCATAATTTTACTTATGAAGTTTAGATCTATTTAATGTTTACAACTAAGGGTATATGACATAAAGTTAAATCTGTGATATCTAGGTCGAAAGTCGAAAATCATGTTTAAAAGTTAAAATTGTAATGCTTGGGCTTATTAAAATATAAGTTACTCACTACACAAACATGCGATACATACCATCACTTTATCGTTCCATTTTTAACTGACCGCGTTTGTACTACGCTTAAAGACTGTTCGCTCTGTATAGAAATATATTTTATACTTAATTAGAATACAAGTACCAGTATGAAATCCAAGCTTGAGCTTTTAATTACAATACAATTAATATCTTACAGTTTTACCATCACTTTCCGACTTTACATAGTATGCATGTTTTAGTTTAATACAAGTTTAAGCATTCATAACAATACAGATTAGTTGGGCTACTCTCATGAAAAATAGACTGTGACATCATTTTAAGCACTTTTCTTTCATTTGAAATGAATAGATAAATGAATCACTCAATCCATTTTCCAAAGCCAGGTAATGTAAGTACTTATCCAAAAAAATGTTTGTTGGGAAAACGCAAAGAAAAAGTATATATTTGAAAAGAGCTAGTAGTAAATGGTTCGTAGCTCTTTTTATATTTGGCTCAGTTTGTAACATAACTAGCGTCATCTATATTATGTCATAATATATTATTAAACTATACATAATAGCATTTGTAATATTTTATATTTAAAGTTGGAAGTAACAAACAACTAAATTTTTTTAGAGACAGCAATAGTAAATCTATACAGCAAACTCTTAATTTAATGTACATAGTTTTAGATGTAGTGATTTCTTTCACCGAACTTACATAATTGGACCAAATATTTTCACTACAAGGTTTGAGGTTGAGATTGACGTTCAGACAGCCGAGCCGTTATACTGTGTTTGTAGCAACTACGATTACTACAAACAAAACGACATGCGACGGTTTCATAAGAATATATTTCGTTTCATCCCGGTTTCTAATGAAAGAATATATTATTATTATGTTTCAGTTCAGTCATATGCATTGAAAATGAAATACCTATATCAATACAGAGCATTTCGTCCATGGACTTTCAACCTCTTTTTTTTAAACGCTCTGTCTTAGTCTTATTCTTTAACAAAATATTTTTTTAATACAACATATTAAGATCAGTTTGACCCGTCTGGAATGGACCTAACGGTAATAGTTTTCTCCTTGGAGGAAGCTCTGGCTCATGACGTCCATAAGATTCGTCGCATGTGCTCCCAATCCCGGACTCAAGATTTAAGTATGTCACTTGAGTGATCTTCTCAATTATTTCCTCGAGAGTGAGACGGATGGACGTGAAATCAGGCCTGTCAGAAGGGTCATCCTCCCAACATAATCTCATTAGGTTGTACAAGTCATTAGGACAATGCTCCGGCTTGGACATTCTGTAGCCCACTTTCAGGAGACTGAAAATTTTCGTATTCTCGACTCCCGGATATGGGGTGCCACCGTAAGTGAAAATTTCCCAAAGGAGGATTCCATACGACCAACTATAAAAAATAAAATATATAATTGCAATAAACATATTTCTCAACCAATTCAAGTACCATTTTATTTTCCCAGGGAATTGGATAGCATTCTTTCATTCTTGAGAGGTAACCTAAATGACTACAGCCCTACATATGGTTATAGTAATGTTCTTTTCCGAGCTTCCGGATTACCCTATGGTATCCACTATACACAAGCTCAAGAAAAATCCTCAATGATAAAATTAGTGGAAAAGCTTACACATCAGATTCCGTTGTGTAGAGGTTATGAAGTAAGCACTCAATGGCCAGCCACTTAACAGGGATATTTCCTTTTGAGTTCATTTTATATAAATTTGATTCGTACACATCCCGACTCAGACCAAAGTCCGCGATCTGAAGAGAAACAAGAATAATGTCAAAAACGACTACTCCAATAAATATACGCAAGAGTAATTCAGAATTTAGGAAAACAAGAAAAGGTTTACTTTGAGTATTCGGGATTTTCCAGCAATCAGGATATTCCTTGCGGCAAGATCCCGGTGAACGATCTTATTTGTCGATAGATACTCCTAAAAAATATAATTTATTAGAATTATTATTATTATTATTACTACTACATAATTGACTCAATTTGTCAAAATTAAATAAGTATAAAAAAATCATCAGAAGAATATGAGACTAGCTCAAGTGGCTGTTTTTAGGAAGCCATTCATCTCAACTTACCATTCCACAAGCGATTTGCCTAGAATAGGAAAGCAAATCTCCGATCGTGAGCTCCGGTGTCTCAACCTCATTTTTCATAAAGTAAGCCTCGTTTGTCACCAGACGAATTTGGACTTTATTTTCTGCAAGGAAAAAAATTGCCTTATTGTCAGTCTACCATATGAATTATTGTAAATATTTTTACCTGATAAATATTTTATTTATTAGCTCAGTTCTTCTGAACAAATTATATCCGCCAATTCAAGATTTCTTTGAAGAGTTTTGATAATACTTTTAACATTGAAGCATGACGCAGTTGATACAAGAGCAAATACTGATTTCCTTCCAAGATAACTCTGACTTTGTGAGAGGGCAAGCGCCTATCAAATACTGCTTTACATTGCTCTAAATTACCCCCTTTATGCCCATGACTTCTGAAGACTAACAATTTTAAACGAAATAATTTATACCTTCACAATTTTAAAAATTCTACCTTATTCCATCCCTATAATATGAAATGACTGTGTTTAAAAAATTACAACTCTGGCTAGAAACAGGAAAAGTCCAACCACACGTGCCTAGGTATACAGAATTCTATTTCCAAATCTTCTATCCATCTCCCCAAAGCAGAAACAATAATGAAATTCCTCCTGTCGCAACATTCACTACATTATACAGTAAGATTTCCCAATTAGAATTTGAAATGTAGGTATCACTGCCAGAAATTGGTTTGAGCAATAGGCCTACTTGTCAATCAAATATGATTTATTGAGAGCAATGTTATGCTAACTTAAATATAAAAAAGTCAAATACAATGTTTATCCTTAGGATTCCGATTTGTATAGCCAAACAATAAATGTCTTTCCAAGTTTGCGGATAAATCATCTGAAATGGGTGTACGTGATCGTGTCGTAATTTATTTTTGATTATCTGATTAAAGTTTTACCAGAATTGGAAGTGGAAGTATTGATAGAAGAGCCAGAGTTAACCACGGAACCTGGAGAGTATTTTCTTCCACAGCTGCCGTATTGATAAGCCTAAATTGGATAGACAAAAATGGAACAGAAAAATTAGCATTGGCCTTTTTATATAATGAACATGTGCACATTTATACGTTATAAAAATGACGTTTTAGTTAGTTGACCGATTATGTAGTTAAAATTCATTGAAAATTGGAACCCTTTTAGTCCCCAGAAGCGTCTTAAAAAGGGAAAAGAAAGTTTCGACAGAATCATATCTTGGTAAATGTACTGCTGGTACTGTCCCTCTCTGAAACGAAGGACTAAAGCTAAAAGTCTACAATATCTTATAGTTGGAAACACAGCCGAAGATAGGTCGGATTCCTCACCACCAGAATGCGTTGCTTTGATTATCGGAATCCACAAAGCTTCCCATACCTTTCTAGGCTGTTACGAGTACATTCAACAAATATTTTTCGTCCATTCAGAATTCTGACTATTTCACAATGCCTTCCAGAAATGAGCAACGAAGCAGATAGCATGTTGAAGCTCACTAGTATTTACAGAGACGAATCAACAGTTGCGAAATTCGCTTGTGTAAAATAGAAAAGTAAAACTTGAAAAGGTAGACGCTCGGGACTCGGTCAGAATATTTTTGGGGCTATTAGTAGATAGGGATTTAGTAGGCATGCATGCAAAATAATACTCGCTGTTAATCCATATTACTAACTTTATTTGTGAATTAGAAAGAAAAAGCGAAAAGTTGATGACCTTTTTTAAATGCGTCTGCAAATCGCCACCATCACAGTATTCAACGACCAGAAGAGGGAGATGAACGTGTTTCGTCACTACTCCTTTCAGACCCACCACATGAACATGAGGATCAAGGTTTTTCAGGATTTCGAACTCTTCCCAAAACTTCCCGACGTCTTTTTCTTCGACATCATCATCTGAAATAAACGAGGAAGGTCAACATTTACGACTTGAGTTATACAATCATATCATGACTATGACAGTAGAGCATGTCTGGTATATGCAGATATATAAACACTATGGATAACCTTTCCGTGATGAATTAATTATCTAGGACTGAGTCTCACAATGCCCCATACTAATGTCTGGCCGCTGTCTTGCCAGTTTTTGTTGTCTACAATTAATCTACTTCTTACGGAATTACATATAGGTAGGCATTTTTTTTAAAGGATTTGGAACATCTTACATAAATATTTAAAATCCGTTCCTGGCCAGTTTAGTGCAAATAATCCCTATAAGCGAGCATCGGTTTGGGATATAAGTATATTCATAAAAATTCGAGGGTTTAAAAGTGACACATTAGCTCCAGCTCGTGAGGCTCATGATGGGAAAGTGTGGAAAGATTATATTCAATCTAATTCACTCATCTGCACCCATATTAAAAACCGTGCATGGATTACTCACAACTGATGTCTCGCTAAATAAATGTATGGACAAGATAAACAACTTTAATTACGATCAACATCACAAAGTATCAAAGGCAAGGTTTATTATATGCGATATGTCAATTTATGAGTGTGGTCCTCCTTTTGAATATATGGCACTTCAGTTTTCAACTGTAAACAAGCATGCCTAAAATGATGGAAGTGGAGTGGGCTGGAAATGAAAGGAGTCCTTTCTTACATTAATCAACGCGATTAAAATGAAACCGTGCGGGAAAATCATGATCTTCGGTCATATCATACTGCTGCTACCGAGGTCGACTTGGATTGTTTATCCTGTGATCGTTGATCAGATCATCATCAGCTTGCAATAAATATGTCCAGTTCTGCGAAATGGTTTTTATATAGCATGAGCATGTAAGAGGTTCCGTCGTAAATGAGTTTAATCGATTTTATCGCGAATTGGATTGGAATGCGTAATTTAGGCATCAATGAAGACACGATGGTTCGTCATAAATTTTCATAGAGATTTCGTATTATTTATGTTTAAAGTATCTGTCTGGAAAGACCACAAACAATCTCCTTTTAAGCTGAATCAATCCGGTACTATTAAGATTGCCCTGACACGTCTCCAGCTATTCATGATATTGTGCTAGCGAATTCCACTACGAATATAGTAATGTGAAGTAGACTAACTCCAGCTTTCTAAATTACAAGTAATATGCGATCCAATGAGAGTGATTAAATTTACAAAATTTGTTTACCTCGTAAAGTTTTAACTGCCACCGTGATTTTCCTTCCTTTCCGAAGTAGTGTGGCCTTCCTCACCATCCCAAAGTGGCCTTTACCAATAGCATCACCAAGCATAATACTACAGCAGTCAATCTCCCATCTGGAGGCGTCCCTGTCCGTTTGGGGTTGTAGTTGGAAACTCTCCTTCTCATAGTTCTGGAAGACAATTTAGTTTACAATTAATGTTTTTTGAAATATATGACTTTAACATCAGCTAGAAAACTTAAAACTTCCAGATATGTAGTACTTAATTCAATCCTGTGACATTTGGTATGTAAATAAAAGTTGAAGAAACTTCGCACATTCTCAAAGTAAGCAAAGTGAGTGATACATATAAACATTCACAAAGAGAGAGCTGAGAGAAATGAGATGTTGGAGTCAACATTTAATTTATTAATGAGCTAACAAACACGAATTGAAATGAGAGTAGGGGAAAGTGGAAGTAGAAATGAGAAAGCATGAAAGTACCTACCTAACTCTCCTATATGAAACATTTTGTATAAAAGTTTATTCAAGCTTAAAACAAACCTCAAACTTTTCTTGACGTTTCTTTTTGCGTTGGCGTCTCTCATGTAGACTTTTGAAGAGACAAAACAGTCCGACCAGCACAACCACACCGAACAATGCGAAAAATAAGATAAGGATCTTCCTCACCGTCCAGGTGTTCAGTGTCGGCCCTATAATATAAATTGCATCAACATTTAGCATATTGTACCATTTTTTAGAACAATGAGAGAAAAATATTGCAATTAAATGGTTGAATAAAAGCGGAGACGGAATCTTAACAAAAAAATTTGTTTTTGTTGATGATATTTGCTTAGCTTCCTATTCAAAATGGAGCATTGTGGAAATGCCTGTTCTATTGAAGCCGTAAATATCGTATGGCTAAATATTTATATGCAAAAATATATTTAAAAAAAGGTACATGCATACGCTAAGGTCACATTACTTGGAAAACCTTCAGATCATAAGAAAGCAAATTTAGCATGTTGTGATGTGATGCAGCGTTTGAATAATTGAAAGGAAAAATCTACGCATTCAACCAGTTTGGGGATGGATGGATGGTATTGTGTTGTGCTTGAGTAAAAGCGACACGGTTAGTATTTCATCAATCTTCCAAAATATTTCTGTGAAGATAAGAAAGAACTAACAACAAGTACCCCTACTGTGTTTGATTTATTCAAATGGAGGAACTACAGTACAGATATTTTGTAACCTTTAGGATAAAAATTTGATGACAATGATTTGTGAGCACATAGAAGCGTATAAATTAGTACTAGTATCAATAAACCTAATGCAATATTACAATTCCACAATTCACACATAATTGAATTTAAGTCATTCGAGTGAACAGGATTTCAAATTAGGAACTGAAAGTCGAATTTGACAAAAATAATGAGAGCTCATAATGATATGGTATTAAGATCGAGTACTCTGGTTCGTAAATGAAGGCTTCCAGCATTACAAGATGCACAACATCCAAGCATGCATATGGGAGGGAACATAATCTCGTGCTGGACTATATAGCAGAGTCCATCTCTAGTTTAAATATTCGCATTCAGCCCAAAGAGTTCTGGGTTTATCTGTCTGCGTTTTAACTGTACTGCAAAACAGAACTTTAAATGTAAATTACTACATAATATGCGCACGGGCGATGGCCATATATTTAAGCATTGCTGTCCTGTCCATTAGTATTACTTCACATGTTGTATGAACGTGACATCATATTAAACAGCATCCGCTGAAAGTTCGAATCCCAAATGTGAATAAAATTTGCAGGAATTAAAGTTGTTTTTCAACAGGAGGGGATAGCTAACCTTGAACTTCAAAGTTGTTGATTATACTGAAGTGAATTCAATTCAATTAGATAAGTAAAATGGAAAGTACGTAGGAGAATGTAGGGGAAATGAATTGACTTAGGAAAGGAAGTATTTTTTCAGAGAATCGAATCTCAAAAACAAAAAATAAAAGGTCATTTAAATTCTAACAAAGGAAAAATAAAAACTAGGGATAAAATTTTTATTCTTAATTATTTGATTTTGCGTAGCTGCGTAGATAATTATAGATAGCATAGAATCATGTAAAAGAGTAAAATAATTTTACAAAAATGCTATAAGCATACAAAATGACGATATGACGAATGAGAAAAGAATCAGGGGTCTCCGAATGCCGTATGCGGTGTGAATTGTTTTATAAAAAGTCATCCTATATGGCCATTGTTATATAGACGTAGCTTTGTATTCATAAGCCAAAGCCAGTGTATTTATATCTTTTCATTAAAATTGCATACCTTTATAATATACGAAATCCCATGATGACGGGGCCGAAGGTCCTGATATACCGATAGCCATAACAGAAACTCTAAACTTACCAGGTCGATTGGTAAAATTTCTTATTTCAATCTGTGTGACATTATCGGGGACACTGCCACTAAATACTCTATGCGCAGTAGAGTGTATTATCCCATCAGCAGCAGAAGGAGTGTACATCCAGTCCACAGTGAGATTATAGTTGAGTATTCGATTCGTAGCGTTGGCATATTTTGGAGGCTCCCATATAATCCAGAATGAGGATTCAGTCGAGTTCACCAAACGAACTTTGGAAGGCGGAGGAGGAGCTGTTTTTTTCAATTAAAGAGAAAATCATTGCAAGGTAAGTGCACATAATAAAGACAAAGATCTTGTGGGACTTTGGGAATATTTTGATCCAATCCTAATGGACAGTGACGCTTTATCTGATTGTGAGTTGCAACTCGGTAAGTGAAAGTCAATTTCTCACACTCTGGATTAGCACAAAACTAACCAACAAACACAAACTGGAATAAGATGGGGCAATATAAGACGGTAAGTAAATAGGTATACTTACGGCAGAACTTGAAACTGTACCCACGCAGCTCCAAACAGGATGGAATATGAAGGTTCATCTTAATCTCTGATTCCCGATTTCCACCAAACTTTTCAATCACTCTGATGGTGTAGCTCCTTTCAAAATGCAATTTGTCCAACTTTACCCAGAATGCGTCGTCCCCCTGAAAATTAAAGTGGGATAATGCTATTTTAGTATGCCTAAACAGCAAAAGCCATAAGCAGCTACTTATCATCTTATGTCACAAGTCGCTGTAAGCATCATTATTATTATTATAAAAGAGATCCATTAATGCATTCATGATTTCCTCTCTTTCAAATTCATGCACCATAAAACTACGTTTCATGCTTATGACCACGAATGAAAAGGAAGTAGTTCTTTTCGTTGAACAGTTTACCCTTTTCCTTTCCATCTTCTTCAACTCCTCATCCATGTAGTACACGTCAAAGTCACAGGAGGCATTGAATCCGGAACCACTGTTCCATCGGAGCAATGCTGAAGGACTTGGTCTTGCTGCCCCATCATCCACTGTTATGTTCACTACTCGTAAGTTTTCTGGATCTCCTATGGTTTGCATTCTGGATTCTGTCGATCAAAACAAATAACAATATGAGAAAAACAAAAATCAAAAGAGAAAGATATGAAAAGGCGTCTCCAGATATTTCGCCGACGAAATTTCACGGACGGGCAAATGGTCGACGATGTATTCCATCGACGGATATTTCGTCGACGATTTAAAACTGGTCGACGGACATTTCGTCGACAAAATTTAAAATGTACAAACAGCTC